>MBAC02002669.1:0-17586 GCA_001712635.2 Nothophytophthora sp. Chile5 | reverse complement strand
AAATGAGCAATACTGTCACTTTCGTAGACACATCCATACCACTGCATGGCATTATCGAAAACGCAAAATCCACGAAAAACGCGCTGAAAAAAGCGGAAAGTATTGAGTTGAATGAATTTTGTACCCGTTTACACATGGGGTCCTCCGTTAAACAATATTGATTCCTGTTCGTATTTATTGCTTTGTGTGAGGTCAGAGATCTGAGGGAGTCGAAGTGCCACAAACAAAATCCTATTACATTGCATACCCTATAAAACATAATAGTATGCAGAATACACGGGTGAATTAGGCTACAAGGAGATCGGAATAGCACGAATGATGCTAAATCAACGCGAAACAGTCGGTTGCTCACAATTTATCATAACACGCGTGGATATCGAATATATAAGGTTTTGGCGCAGATTTCCGCTGAACCATGATCGCATTTTGACGGGAGCGGACATTTGACATCTCGCAAAAGCGATGCTGAGGCTGCGTGGGATCCGATGCGTAGCCGTCGCGGTGTTCGCGCTGTGCATGTCGCTCTTCGTGGGGCTGGGCCTCTCCACCGGGGAGGAGTACCACCGCCACACGAACAACTGGGCCGTGATCGTAAGGAAACGACGCCATTGAACCGTATCATGTTGCTGCTGTTCGGTCGAGATTGACGTCGTTTTCCGTGGTGGGCTGTGCGATCAGGTGGACACGTCGCGCTTCTGGAGCAATTACCGGCATGTGGCGAATGCGCTGTCGCTCTACCATTCGGTGAAACGGCTCGGCATCCCAGATAGCCAGGTACGGGGGAGAGTGGTGGCATATTCACTTGTTGCGGGGCGATTCGATCGTCTGTTCTGTCTGATTCGCTCATCTCTGGACCTCCGTGATACGCCGCAGATCATCTTGATGCTGGCCGACCAAATGCCGTGCAACCCGCGCAATTGCTTTCCCGGACAGGTGTTCAACAGCCGCACGCAGAAGATCAACCTGTAACGTTGCCTTCGTGTCCTTCTACCATGTCCGCCAGCGTCCTTCGTGACGTTGCTCTCTCTTGGGAAGCAAGGGGACGTGTTGCGCTGCTGTCAGCGACTCGCTGACTTCCGTTGCATGTGCCAGGTATGGGAAGAACGTGGAGGTGGACTATCGTGGCTCGGAAGTCTCGGTCGCCAACTTCATCACTGTCCTTACAGGTAAGAGCACGCGACTGGCAATTGGGCAATTGATTGGTGGGGAGTGTGGCTTCTAACGACCCAGTTGGAACGGAAATGGGAACACACAGGCCGTCATGAGCCGGGGACCCCAGCCTCGAAGAAGCTCGACACGGATGAAAACAGCAACATTTTCGTACGTTTCCAGTCCAATTCTGTCGAGATTGCTGCTCTTGCTCCATTTCCATGTCCCTCCTCACCGTTTCATGATGCGATGGCACTCTGCGTTGTTGCTGGTGATGCTGCAGCTCTACATGTCCGGCCATGGCGGGGATGGTTTCTTAAAGTTCCAGGTGGGTGACTCGTGGAGTAACAACCGCGTTAGTGATGAGGGCCCTGAGCTTACTTTTCTCGTGACCTGCCGGGGAGCGAGCTAGGACTTTGAAGAGCTGTCGAGCCAAGACCTGGCAGACTCCATTCAAGAGATGCATGTCAAGAAGCGGTGCGTGGATCTTGCTCTGTCCTGATTGGCCACTTGCTCTAACGGCAGCGGTCGCTTCGACTCTTTGAACTGAATCCGACTTAACTGTCATGTGTCTGCTTGTGCCGTGCGCTGGGCGATTGAGCAGCTACAATGAGATTTTCTTCATGGTGGACACGTGCCAGGCTGGCTCGCTGTCCAACGCGCTGGAATCTCCGAAGGTCGTGACCATCGGGAGTTCGCAGACAGGCGAGAACTCCTACGCCCACCACTCGGACCATGAGGTTTGCTTGCCTCGCCTCTGTTTTCTTTCTTCTTGCTGTACCTTCAGTCTTCGTGGAGATCTAACGTGTGATGATGGGTGCTCTGTTTGCACACTGCAGCTGGGTCTCTCGGTGATCGATCGCTTCACATTCTCGACGCTTGACTACCTGCAGCGCATGAAAGTGGGCGACTCCATCCGGAATGGCACGCTCAGGGATCTGTTCAGCTTTTACGACCCTAAGATGCTCTTCTCCACGCCAGACTACCGCACCGACATTCTGGGCCGCTCCATCGACGAGGTGCCTATCACCGACTTCCTCGGCTCCATTCTCGACGTTCATCTCCATTACGACGACGAGGCGTATCCGATCGAAGGCGCATCGGAAGCTGAGCCCTCTGCTGCTACTGCGAAGGAGAGCGCAGTGATCAGCGAACGGCGAGCGGAATCAATCGGAGCATCGCCACCGCCACACGACAAGCGCTTCCGATTCTCCACGGAGTTCCTGCTTGGAGTAGCTGCGGCAGTGCTTGGTGCCTTCATCGTGACCACGAAAACCATTTAGTGCGAACTCTGCTAACATGCCGACTTGTCGCTGGAAGAAGGAAGCAAAGGAGGCTACGTGAAACGAATGAGCCATGAATTAACGGCAAAACTGAGAGTCTCCTTTTTATTTTGAGCCTTGTGCTTGCTGCAAGCGCTTTATCTTGATCTTTGTATGCTGAACGGTAGTCCAGACAATGGGTCACTACAAAAAAACTCTCTGTATTGATATAGCATTTCAGAGGGCGACATTTTCGGTGCGCTCAGTCTAACAAAAATAATATTTATGGTCCGATAAAAAAAATATCTCCCTCACAGATCTCAAAAAATAAAATGTCGGGGTTTGGGACCCCGTTGACACAAACGAACAGCTCCATTTTCTAAAAACTTCGCTTAAGTACGGATTCATGGGTCGCATCCATGGACTCGATTTTCTCTAATTACCATTTGGCCTCAACACCTCCTTCCTGTGAACACTCGGAAGCTGCAGACTGGGCTGAGAAGCACTCGCTTCATCCCGCGGCAAAGGCAGGCAGGCGCTAGACAAAGGAAGCAGCAGGTTGCCCGCTTCAAAAGCAAGGCATTAGAAGAGAGAGAGGAAATAAATCACTGGCGACTGACTAACTTCGCGAGATCTGACTGACGGGCGCCGACAGCACGGAGGATCCTGCGAAGGGCTCTTAACCGTAGCTCCGGTGGTCATGGTTGCTTGTGAGGTGGGCGCGGCGGTAGACGGAGTTGGGGTGGTGCGGACTGGTTTCTTCTTCCTCTTGGTCGGAGGCGTCTCGGTCACGGCTACGGGAGTACTCATCGGCAAGCGGCGGGTGGCTTCGCATCGGCACCAGCAGACGCACCACCAGCACCGTGATGCCGGCGATCCAGATGGGCGACGTGCAAATGCTGAACGCGATCAGCATCGGACTCACGAGCATGACGAACGGCACGCAAAGCACGGCTGTCAGGTACCAAACGAGCCATGGGCGTGCCTGCCTCACATCAACGGCATCACAGTCGGTCAAGAGCCATCAGGAAACCCAAGTCTCAGCAAGCAAGCAGAGCGCAAACCTTGCGAAAGAGCGTCAACTGCTGGATGAATGTCGGCAGCACCAGCGTCGCCACGCGATCGACCGTCACTCTGTTTGGACACGACGGTCACGACGCCATTTCCTGCTCGTTAGCGAATCTTGCAGGCAGGATTGTCCTACAGGGCGTCGGATGGCCGCCACAGGTATCGTACGCACCGGATTTTGTGCACGGGTTGCATCACCAGCACGATCTTGGATTTGATTGTGGAGACCAACTGTTTGCCCGGCCGGTCGGCGTACTCGGCCTGCTGCTCGTACGCGTCGTGCTGCTTCAGATGGAGCTTCACCAGCTGCGGCGTGTACGGCGTGTTGAGCGGCGTGCGGTCATTCCGGAGCACGCTCTGTTCGCACACATCCATCCATCCATCCACCCACATAGAAGAATCCTTAGTTACTAGATCCACCCACCGACAGAAGCGCTGCTCTCTCCCTCTCTGCGTCGTTTCGAAACGACGCGTATCTTATCAAACTGCGCGCTTGTGCCTCCACTTACCGCATTGGGCTGCAAGCCGACGCCCTGCTGCTTCCGGTGCGTATAGGCGTCCCACTCGGCGTCCATGCCCAGCGGCGTCACCGACTCCATGGAGCGCACGCCGTTCGCCACGTCCGCCGCCTCGCCATTGGCGTCCATAGCGCCTACACGACCCGCAAACACACAGAGGATCGCACGGCAGCATCACAGCGTAAGGAATCTCCAATCACGCCAAGGTGCTTCCATCAGGCTCTTTTTTGTGGCCGGAGCTCTTCATCTGTTGATCTGGCGCGGCCGAGGCAACACGTTGAAGCTGATCGCGACCGGCCAACTCTTGCGCCACAGCCGCCCTCTGCCCTAGGAAACGGACGGAACGTACCGCCAGAGATGTCGGCGATCAGCGGCGAGCGCGGCATCTTGGTGTCGTTGCCCATGCGGTTCGTTGAGTGGGCGGTCCCTGTCGCTCGCCCTCGCACTGACTGGCTGGACGCGTGTTGCGGAGTGATGAGGAGGGACGCGCTTATCTTGTGGAGCTTTCACGTTTGCTCCCAAAAGAAGGCCCGACCCACACACCCACCGAGGACCCACGCGACCAACAGACACACGGCGCATCATCGTCAACCTGCGATGCGCCAGTTTGAGGGCACAAAATAAGAAGACCCACAATTGATTTCAATTGGAACATCGGGCAATTGGTTTCGTAATTGAGTGGGCTGGAGGTCCGATCCCTTGGGTTTGCAGGGGAGATTACTTGGGAGTCGACCGGATCGATATTGCAGGAAATAGTGCGAAAGAATTGCTAACGCACAATTCTTTTCCTGAAGTTTCACGAACCTTGAACCGACGCACGTCACTGACTTCGGATTAGTGTGGCGCACACTAATGCCCCTTTACGTCCAGGGCTTGGGCATAAATTCGAACTGGGAAGACCAGTTGGCCGTGGAACTGTATTATTATAGGTTATTCTCGGCGCCGAGGGGGGATGCACAGCTGTCACCGAGAATGCCGGGATATGCACCTTTACGGTTGCTCACTCGTACTCTGCCCGCATAAATTCGTGGCCTCGTCAGCAAGGGTATCCGGTCTCACAGGTCTGGCGTCGCCGCACATCGGAAGAGGAAGCGAGAGGAGAGGACCCCTTGAGAAGCGAGCGAGCGAGCGAGCGAGCGAGCGGAAGAGGAAGAACGAAGCGAAGTGAAGCAAGTGGCGACCGTCGCTCCGATCCGTTCTGCAGGCTCCCACCCCCCGCCGCCAGTTGGCGTATTATCTCTCGCCCTTTAAAGGCCCGCCGTTGGGTGATTCACGATGGCGCTCGAGCTCGGGAACGACCAGTATGCGCTCACGCTGCTGGGCAGCAACAGCGACGACGAGTACGCGACGCCGCGCGGCGGCGGCAGCAACAGTTTCGCCACGCGCCCGTACGCCAAGAGCTCCACGGGGGTACGTGCTTTTGTGAGTGGACCTGTAGGAAGCGACGGAGGGCTAAGACAGACGGACGTTTGCTCGCGTAGGCGGACAATGACCAGATGCGCACGGAGATCGTGCGACTGGAGAACGTGCTGGCCAGTCGCATCGCGGCGCGCGCGAACCAGGACAAGTCGGACCTGCCGCTGGAGCGCTCGAGCAAGATCGAGAAGTACGTGGAGGTCATGGAGCTCACCAAGTGTCTGCGTCGCCAGAAGGAGTTCCTGCTCAGCGAAAACCGCAAGCGCCAGCGCTTCGCCGAGAAAATCCAACAGGCCATGCCGGTAAGTCCGTCCCCCTTGCTGTCGTCTTGGCTGTAAAAGCCGATGATTGACGGAGAATCGATGCGTTTTTTTTTGGATGAATCTGTAGCCGTCGACCGACAGCATTCAGTTCATGAAGAACGTCAAGTACCCGCCCGACGAAGAACTGGAGAAGACGTCGCGCGAGGCGTTCATGGAGATGCTGGAGTACCAGGTGAGCGGCGAGACCGCCACGTACATGGGCTGGGAGACCAAGCGCGAGTCCAAGTCCATGTACATGCACACGTACTCGGACAAGGCCTTCCCTGGGGAGGACATGGCCCGCGTCTTTAACGAGACGTGGACCATGTTCCACGACGAAGCCAAGCAGGAACTGCTGCACCGCCGACGAAACAAGTTCTGCGTACGTACCGCTCTGAGCCCATGCTTGGGTTGGGGGCGCTTTTACCAGTGCTCTGACCCTGTGTATTCTTTATTTTGTATGGCTTGCGGCCGTCAGATCCTCAAGAAGCTGAACGACAACATGTACCTGACGCGCAACATCCACCAGTTCATCGGCGAGAGCTTCCCGCGCCACGCTATGACGCTCGTGTGCCGCATCTCCATCGACAAAGACACGTTTGCCATCATCAGCAAGTCGGTGGTGCCGCCCACGAACGACGCGCAGCACTTGGTGTGGACGGACGAGTGCTTCATGTGGAAGTTCGGGCGGCGGGTGGACGACCAGGGCGGCTTCGACATCTCCATCCGCGGCAAGTACGGCAGCACGTCGGCCGTCGCCGGCAACCGCCTGCCCATGCTCGAGTCCTACTTCCAGCTCGTGGACTGGGAGTCGCTGGTCATCCGCCCCATGTTCGACTTCTCCTCGGCCTAGCGCTTCGTGTCGACGATGTAGGAGTCACAGGCGGAAAGAGACAGAAGAGCGAGCACCCGGCAGAGAGGCAGGCTCAGGGCTAGCGCAGCGCAGCACATCGTTTCTTTTCCTTTCTTTCGCAGCAGCGCCAGTGGATCGAGTCGCCCCAACGAGAGCGTCAATTGTACGTAGATGCTATAATTTACCTGTGGTTATTCCGTTTTCCACCGCTTCCGCCAGCATTTGCGCGATCAGTTGCTTCGTCGCTTGTGCGAAGACGGCTTCTTGGTCTTGGCCGAAGACGGCTTGGGCAGATTTGAGATCGGCAAGGGAGGCAAGGTGCCCTCTCGTTGGCCGAGATGCTGTTGGCAATGCTGTGCAAGAGAGTTCCTATTCCAACCAGTACAAGTGGAGCTTGCGTCAACGGCCAAATCTATCAACGAGGCAAGTGAAACACTCACGCGAAACGAGTGACACGGTGGCGAAGCTCGTCGTTTTCACTGAGCTCTTCCTTGAGCAGCAACGCCAGGACTTTGGCTTCCGTCTCCCTGCAGTCCAGCTGGGCGAACATGTGAGCGCATTGCCGGCCAATCCACTGCATCCCGTTCTTGCGCTCGGCTTCGGCGGCCTGCAGACCACACAAGCGCAAATAGGAGCTGAGTCAACCCGAGTCGGATCCCAAGTCGAGGTCATAAACGCGCCAGGAGGCAACGTACATCTGTGAGCGTTTGCAGGCGGTTTTGGATCTCGTCCAGCTTCTGCTGAGTCTCGTCGACGTCACTGCGGTAGCGTCTCGAATGGGAATGCGCTCTCATTGCTGCTGGAGCCGCTCGTGTCCATCGTGGCAGCCGCGTTTCTCTTCCATCATCAGTCGCCTTGACAGACAACGGCTGAGCTGTTTGCAGCAGCATACTGCGCTTGGTGCTGCTTTGAAACTGAGGAGCTCCCTCATGGTGTTGGTGAGGCTTGACTCCGGTCCGCACAGTCACTTGGCTCGACGCATGCAGCACGGTTTCGCGTTTCGCCATGAAATCTGCATCCAGGTGGCTCAGATATGCATCGAGGTCCTCTTGCAGCTTCCTTGTTTGGTTCGTGAACGCCTCCTGGATGTTGAAGCGCTCTTGTTGAACCCAATCTTGCGCGAGATGCAAGGCTAGTTCGGCCTCCACTTGGTTGGCAGCAACTGCCTTGCTTGGCGCCGTCGATGTGGCAGCAGAACCCTCGTTTTGCTGGTTGTTTTCGCTATCTAGTAACGATTTTGTCTGCTTCAGTTGCTCGTCATGCTGATGGTCCAGCTCTACGGGATCCCCTAGCTGACGGCAGAATTGACGGTAGTCGCGCTCAATTTGGACAGCTACTTGACGACGAGCTTCGGTCGCCTGAACATGGAAGCGCTTCCACACCCCGCAGTGCTGCGCGTTCTCCACTTCGTAGTGTTGGCGCATTTCTGATTCAAACTGCAGTCACGCACTGGTCAGCTTCAAGCAGAGGGACGAATCGACGGAACGATCCAGCTGATGCTGAGGTATCGCACCTTACGATCGAGGTAGTCCGCACTCTTCAATTGCTGCTTGCATGCGGTGTCTGAAGCACTCGAGTTGCGTCGCCGACGGCCGTTCTGAATCAGATGCACCAGTACTGGAGATGGCTGGAAGGGGAGCTGCAGACCAGTGAAAGTTGAAGCTGTTAGCCAGCGAGGGAAATGACCTCGGTCCTAATGCAGGACTCAGCAGCGATCCAGTACCGGGTGCGTCTCCAGCTGCAGCTGCAGCAGGGCTTTCTCGTGGCGCGACCTGGTCTGCACAAACAAAGTGATGGATTATGCTTTTCACACGCCACATCCAGTGCAGATACCGCAACTTCTCTCACCTGCGTCTGTGTAATTGCGTCGTGCATTTGCTGTCCCCAACTTCGCACGCGCTCAGTCCATTCGGAGTCGCGCTGCATCCCCTTGTCTTGCTTGAACTTGTGAAGCCACCTTCGACCTTCAGCAATGACGCTTTGACAAGCTTTGCCGAACGTGTTGGCTTTATTTTTGGGTCTAGCATGGGATCGTTCAAACCAAATCGACCGACCTCTAAAGCTTTGACCGCCACGCCATATTGCTACCCCGCTCAGCCGTCAATGCTGGCGGGATAAATACTTGCTGATAGTCACGACTCAGCAGATAGGAAGTCAGTGGAAGATATCCTGGTTCTCTAGCAGCGGCTCGTAGTTTTCCACGGACAGCATGGCCAGCAGACGCCAGTCCAGCGTCAAATAGATGGGAGTCAGCTCGGCTGCGAAGAACACGGCGACGAGCAGCATCGACTGCAGCTACAGTTCACGCGAAAATACAGATAACAACATACATTAGATCCGTCGCCAAGCTCGAGAAGAGGCGCGAGAAGCCTCTGTCGTACCGACGCATTGCCGCGGTTCACGTTGAACCATCCCTGCAACGTCGAAAGGGCAACAACAAAAGGGTCGTCGAGTTAGAAATTGAGGTGTACAGCACACACAATCGCCAGTCGGAACGGATGGCCTGCTCTGCTCACTCAGCGACTGTCTGTACCTTGGTGAAGGTGAGCAGCGTGATGACGCTGTACAGGATGCGGCCGAGGCTCCAGGCCATCACGAGCCGCCCCACGCGCTTGAGACGGAACTTGGCCGATGGAGATTTGAACGGGAAGCCCGACAGTGACAGCGTCAAGTAGAGCCACGTCGAAAAGATGATGAGCGGCAGGAACAGGTCGGCCGCTGCCACAAGGTAGAAGATCAGCGCTGGGATCTACGAGTCAATAGTGGCAGGAGCAGTGAGGAACAAACAAAACGCTTGGTAAGTCCCGGATTCGCAGTATGATGGCACGCACGAGGCTGAGCCGGTCCTGCTTCTCGTCCTGGAAAATGCCGTTGGTGTCGTAGAGGAAGAGGCTCGCGTACAGCACGAGCTGCGTCAGGTACAGGCCGCCGTTGAAGATGAGGTAGAAGATCATCCATCGCCGTCTGAACGTGGCTGCCGAGAACCAGTGGCGTCGCGACTATAGCCAGCAGAATGACCGCGCAATCACGCTTCAGATCCAGACAGCGTCATGCAGGCAGCAAGTAGCAGCTTGAAACGTACCGACTGAAAGGCTTCGGCCCAAACGAGCACCAGCAGCAGATAGGACGACACGAACAAGAAGTCGGGCAAGTTGAACAACACCGCCACCACCTTGTTGTAGAAGTCCAGCTCCGCTTGGGCGTGGCCTCCGCCTCTTGTTCCACTCCGGATGGCGCCTTTCCCATCGTCTCCATCTTCACCTCCGAACGCAGGTGGCAGCCCGCCGCGTGTCCACGGGTTGACGCCTGTGATGCCTGCGGGAAGATCGGCCGCTCCTTGGGAGTCGAAGATACAGAGCGTGGAGAACGTGGCGGTGCGGAAGAACGAGCCGAGCGCCACACTTAAGATCAGCAACTGCACCGTGCTCCACGCCGTGTGCTGGTGCCGCTGCAGCACGCGACGCACTTCCACATACTTGTTCACGGTCAGGACAGTGGCCAGCATGTAGCACAGCGCCAGGAAGTAGCTGGCCATCGCCAGGTTCGCCAGGAAGAGCGGCATGCTGACGGACTTCGTGCGATCTACTGCGCTTCGTGCAAATTGATCCAACACCCAGAGTGGGTGTAATTTGAGTCACTACGTTATAGACTGGCTCGAGCCGAGCTGACCGAGCCGTTTTCATGTTGAAGCTCCTGGCTTGGCTCAACCGCTGAACAAAACTGAGCGGTTATTTGGCAATTGGTACCAATTTACTGCAGGTTTCGGTCTTCATCATCCGATGAGCGCTCGCCAGCATGGGGGAGTGACGGCTCCTCATCCTGCCACGAGTGTGTTGCCATATGTGTGGACAGACATCTTGGTTTGTGGCGCCGTCTTGCTCATAGGCGTGCCTACCCCGCCATTCTCAAGAACGAAGTGCGTTCTCGCACATGGCCAACAATAATAGCACGTTGCTGTTCTTCAATCCTAAGCTCACTCGACATCGCCATCACCACGCGCAGCCGACTTCGAGCCACGCTTGGCATTGGCTTCGTCCTCATCCAGGAACCGGATGTCGAAGCAGTTGCGCTCGGTCGGGTCCTTGTATTCCAGACCCAGAGCGATGAACACGTCCACCTCGGATTCGCAGATGACGCTCTCACCTTGTTGCACTGTCATCCCGTTCACGCGCATCACGCGCTGGAGAGCGCGATCTGAAAGGCTCCATCCGTTCTTGTGGGCGAAAAGTCGCATACTGCGGTTGAAGTGGTCGCTTCCCGTGAAATAAAGCATAGCAAAGCCAAAGAACCGACGAGGGTACACCTTGATATCCAGTCGCCGATACGGGAGGTCCTGTGGCACACAATCCCTCCTCCGTTTAGCTTATAAGCTTACTGGGATATCAGGCAGCGATCCAGACGTACCTCGGACACCCTGCAGACGCCCATGTATGTATCACATCCGCCGCTGTGCTGCTTCGTGATGTGGGTGAGGTCGTCTGCAATACACGACAATAGCAATGCAAGCAAGTTGCATGAGCATTAGGTGTATCCTGCACAGATTGAAATGCATTCCTCTTCTTACCAGTGAGAAAGCCCGACGCGTGCAGTCGCTTGAGAAGCTCTACAATAGTATGACAGAGCCATTTCAGACCAATCCATTCCAACACGCATCGCACACTTGAGGTTTTACCGGGGAGGATGCCACATTGGTCTGCATCTGGATCTGTTATCAATACGTCACAATCACCGGAAGCAAGCTTTCCGCGGCGATAGGAGCCACATGCGAGTGCAGTAGCGTTGGGGGCCATTTTGTGCACCTCCTCGACGACTGTCCGCTCGATTTGGCCCACCTCCGCTCTGCATGTAGAAGCCGTAGGCAGGCATAATAAGCAGGTGAGCTTCTTCGGGTGCCTTTCATGCAGTCGTCTTGGATGTACCGTACATGTAGGCTCAGTTCACCATAGCGAAATCGTACCTGGGGATCTTGGTCAAGAAGTCTTGGTAGTGTTTCAGTCCGATCTGTTGCTGCGCCGTTAAAACAGCCGAGGTCTCTGGGTTTCGTAGGTCATCCAGCGACCTATACCCCGAACTACCAAAAGCACACCAATTGTCAACCACGCTCTTGGAGGAATACACGAAATCGTCATAGGAGAGACTCACTTGTACAATTTCGCAGCGGTGGCCGGACCGACGCCCCAGATTCGTGCCATCGTCACCAGGGCACAAAGCCGCGGGTTCGACTTCTTGGCCTCGAGCTTGCTTAGATGGCCGGTCTCCAAGATTTCGATCACTTTGTCCCGCAGTCGGCCTTTTGCCCAGTGTAAACTCTTCAGGTCTTTTACACTGGACACGCGGTGGCGCAGAACCTTTAAGCTCGAAATGACTTTCTGCATCGAACAACAGCAGGTAACACGCAATTCCACACAGCACAGACGCCTCACGTTAGCGCGAGCACCGCACGTATCGCTTCGGTGTACAAGCGATTGCTCACCTTGTACATGTACTCTCTCCATATATCTCGTTCGACCGTCAGGAACTCCATCAGTTCCTCCAGCGGATCTGTCAAATGTCCGTTCAAATTCTTCTGAATTGCTGCGTTGCACAGATACAGAAGCAACATAATAACAATAGGACGCAAGTCAATAGACGCAACAACGCGTGGCCATCAGGAGGAAGGAGTACGATACCTGAGGACTGCTGGCAGACGAAGCCTTTTCCCTGAACGCGTTTTGACCCTGGAACTGCTCTCTCGCCAATCGGTCTGAAGCCTGGGTTGTTCTTGTAAAAGATGGCTTTGCGCTCCTGCATCAACTTGACTTTCTTGATTTCCAGCTCCTTTTCTTCCTGGCGTATATTCTCCGTGTTGAGATGCACAGGCGGTGCGCGCTGAATTTCCTTCGTGTCCGAGTTGTTGCGGTTCGACCCTTCGTCCTCCTCGCTTTCGCTGTTCTCGTCGACTTCTTGCTGCTCCTGATCAGCCAGTCGCTGCGCCTCCTCCTCCAGTCGATGGGTCTTTATCTTATCTTCTTCACGTGCTGCTAGCTGCTCGGACCACTTTAACTTGGCTTCTGCTGGCGGTTGTTTCTTCTCGCGCAGCAGATAAGCCAGCCATTCCGGAGTATAAACCGGAACATTTGCCGGCGGAAACGTGGCAAGATGGAAAAAGGCCGCCGTCTTCTCTTGCTCCAGCTGGGCACTAGCGATCACCAAATCTACCGCGCTCCAATCCACTGTCGCTGCACTGCTGATGCCAGCACGAGGGACCGCCTTGCTGCCTGTCTTCCAGTCCATATGGACCACGCTTCCGCCGAGTTTCCCGACCAAGTCCTGCCAGATTGCCAACCGCTTGCGACTCACGTCGGAGCCGATCGGGACCAACAGCACACGTTTACCCCGCAGTAATTGCTGCTCCTTGTCGACTGTAGACGACCCGCCACCTTTCGGCTTCTTGGCAACCGAGCCGCGTGCTTTCCCCGCTGCCGGCCGCTTCCCGTGCTGCAGGGCGGGGATCTTGCCCAAGTCGCGCACCAGGCCCACTTCTTCGTTCTCCATTTCGTTGTCTACGGTTCCTTTCGGCGCTGCGACTGCGACGCGTCCTATCCCAGCAGCTCTGGCGCAACCCGGCAGTTGGGGCAGTGCTTCTCTCGCTACTTCTGCTGCGACGACATGGCAAGGGACGTCGGGAGAAGAGGGCGTGGGTGCCGTCGACGGGGTGGTGAGTGGAGGACGTCGCTGGAGCAGCAGCGCATCCAACCGGTCGAAGAACTGCCGCTTCTGCTGCGCGGAAAGCAACGGCAACATCTTCACCATCATTCACGACCTCAAGCAGCAACAACCTGGAGCAGTTACAAACCGGTAGCGATATGCCGGCTGAGTGTTTCGCCGTTTTAATCTCAAATATCAGCGGACCAAATGCAATGTAAAAAAAATGGTTTTTCAACACAAAACGTTTTCGGACAGCGAAAAATGGTCTGGGACGATGCCATTGGGAGGCATGCAGATGCAGTATGTTCGAAGCTGCTCCCAAGGACATATTGCACATGATCTCGTGCTAACGAAGGCCTACATGGCATCTTGAAGATAAAGGGGCATGGCTGTGGAGGTGGCGCCAACGGGAGCATCGATGCGGGTCGATCCAGCTGACGAGGAGTTGCTGCTGTTCGCATGGTTCCCGACGCCACAAGCCATGGCCCACCAAAATATCAACGACGCCACGACGTATACGCCGGCGCAGATGCATCCGGCTGCAATGACGACCGAATCTGAACTTTCCCCGAAGTCCACGTAACGCGGGAGGAAGACCGCCAGAACGATGCCGACGACATTCTCCACGCAGCGCCACAGATGCAGCTTGAGTAATTTCTTACTGTGAAGTGCCGCGACCGCTGACCCGTAGCGTGCGGTGAGCTTGGAGCCGTCCACGACGAACAGCGTGAAGAAGGGGAAGAACACGAGCGCGCGCGGCAACTGGTCGCTGTAGCGCCGGCTTGGGTGCGCCAAGCGCATCTCCGCGGTCGAAAGAATAGCGAACATCGTGATGGTCAGTCCGTAGGCGACAATCACGTAGCCTTTGGTCATGGCCACCAGTAGGATTGCGCCAAGACGGAACACGAACTGCCCCACCAGAAAGACGAAAGCCAGGAGCTTGACGGTCCGCTTATCCTCCTTGGCAATGTATGCGGCCGTGCCGCGCATCAGCGTCAGGAGCGTGGAGGCGACGGTGAAAAGGTCGATGAACTTCCATTTACGATAGTGGATCGTGGCGTTCGCCTGTAGGACGAAGAGCGGCACGTCGCGTACGATGACTTGGATGAAGGTCACGTACATGAGTCCGTGGCCGAGCTGCACCGCGCGCTGGATCAGGTCGTCTCGCTCAAGATCGGCCGACGTGCATCCACCCACTGCATGCGTGTGTGAGTCAGCGCCGACACTAGTCGATTGATCCACGCCTGCCGTCGTTGCCAGCGAGTTGGTGTACGCTGTCGCCGTGGGCTTCTGACGACTCTTGCTCTGGACATTCGCTCTCACAGAGTAAAGAGTCTCCGTGAACACGCGCATCTGGAACAAGCCCAACAGGAAGGCCAGCAGCTTGTTTAGTGGCGTGCAGCTCGAGTAGCGGTTCGGATGCACACTTTCGATTCCGAGTCCCACAAATCCCATGACGACGCCGTTGAACACGAGAAACACGATGGACATGATGTACTCTTCCACCCAGTTGCGGTTGATGTACTCGTAGTTCAGGATCACGTCCGTCACCACCGTCGAGAGCTCGTACAATGCACTCGCGATTTCGAAGAGCGCGCCGAGCATGGTTGCTTTCACGATCACAAGACGAGCGCGCGCTGTCGACCTCCTAGCAGCTTCTTTCTCCTTTCGTTGGTCACTTCCTTTGTGAAGAGAGAGGTGTCCAGTCAGTCCGGCGCGTGGTTGTAGATGGGTTCGCTTTTTCCATTCCTCTGATTCAACACCATGACGCATGGATTTGTATAGCGTATAGCGTATACATGTATACGATTTGATTAATGCAAGCCGACAGCAAGTGCTGTTTGTCGACCAGTGCGATTGTTGCATTGCACCGTGTTTCGAGAAAAGAACTCTGCGGAGAGCCCATTGGTTATAAATATAAACTTTAGCGAATCAAATAGCAGACACTGCACACGCAGGATAATCAGCCGAGGGGGGTGATGGATGGCGAAGGTTGGGGCATCAGGCAACTCCCGGTGCTTCATACCTCCCTCTCCCGCTTCCGAATTGACGGCCAACTACTCAAACCAACACCGATGGATGGCAGGAACCGCGTGATGACTGGGAAAGGCGACCACAACGCAGAACAGGAGGCGGTCGATGCGCAGGTGATCGCCGCGCAGCGGGAGCCACCGCCTGCAGCGTCATGGTGACCGACACCCATGAAACCTTCGTCTCTATTTTTAAAGCGTCCATCAGCAGCACCGACATCCCGCCGGCCACGTTTAGTCCCATCGATTTCAACAATGATGGCTCAAACTCAATGTATGCGAAGTTAGCAGTCATGAATGGAGGCTTTGATGTTCCAGCTAGTATCTGAGGTGCCTCCACCACCGTTTGCAGTTGGAGTGGGGCAACGGAGCGTGCAATGTCGCTCTAGTATGCGTTCTTTGCCGCCATAAAAATGACGCGGTGCCTGTAGGTCGAGGCGTGGCAGGGCTCCGCGGGAGCAGTTGGTGAGGAAAGTGGCACTGAAGAGTGCACTGGTCGTTCTCAAGTGGAAAGTGGCTTATGTCGTTGACCGTCGGTATCAAAGAGCGTGGTGCAGAATGCGTTTTGTGGCGGAAGCAGTAAGGGCGTCATCCCCGTGATAATCTCATTCGGGATGACCTTTTGCCGGCTTTGCGTGTCTTCGACAAGTCAATTACAAGTTGGAGGGAAATAGCGTTCGGTGCGTACGCAGCCCAGAACCACCCTCTCGCAGTTGACGCTATCGCCAGTCACAAGCATCAGGGCTCGGTCAATACAATAGAACGTGGCATTGCCTTGTGATCAAGGCCAGTAGTACTGAAGGCCGTACAACGTGTAGCAATAATAATAACTGCCATTATTGAAATATATTACTGGCACTAACGTTAGGAATCGAACGATATCGGTGTTGTTCTAGTCTTCAACACTGTAGCACTGTTTCACATAGCGATTCGCACCGTTGGTTGGAAATATAGACAGTCGCAATGGCATGAGGACGAGCTTGCAATCAGAGAACAAACGCTCGCGGATGTTATTGGTGTGGTCGTACTGGACAGAGACGCTCTCCGATTTGCGGGCCTTCTTGGCCTGACGTAGGATAGCTGTAGCAAAAATCGTTATCTTGCACAGTCGTCAACCGAGCGGTAGTCTTGGACCCGACGAACGCTTGCATAGAGCGTTGTTCTGCCGCTGACAGAGACAACTCGTTCTGGCTCTTCACGGCAGCGTTTCCAAACCCCGGGGAACGCACGATGGCCGCCGTTGTTGTCAGGTGGTCGACCATCATCGGGTATATGTCGATGCAGGCGTCGAACAGCAGGCGGCTTTTTGCAAGAGTGCGTTCCTCCGACTGCAGCTTCACACAGACGCTGTCAAGCTCGCGAAGCTTGTCGACGAGTGCACAGATACGGCAGTGGGCGGCTCCGCGTGGAATCATCCCCTCCACTGCACCGACAATGAGGATGGCGCCGCAGATCACCGTATAACGCTCTAGCATTGCGAATGTCGATGGTCACCTGGTCACATTCGTCTTGATCGGCTTAAGATCCGCGGCCTTGGTCAGATCAACAGCGTTGTTGAAGTGCCGCAGCTGGATCATCAGGTGCTGAATCTGGTCAATCTGATCCCGGTTTTCATCCGATAGACGGTTCACCCTGAAATTGAATCGGTGGCTGGCGCATCCAATCAGAGGCAACTCGAGCCGGCTGGCGATGACCTGATTGGTCGCGCAGTTTTCGGCCACAATAAAGCGTACCGTGGACAACTGCTTGCTGTAGTCTTCTAGAACGCTCTCGATGTGGGCGAGGTTGGCGTCAGCGCTGATGCCTTCGTCCATCTGCGAGAGAGCAAGCAGCCTCTTACAGCGCTCGCCATCGCGCAGAAACACGGCGAAGAGGCTAAGAAAATGGAAGGAGCTGTTGGTCCATCCGTCGAACATGAGTCCAAACTGGTCGCCCATCTCGGCCACACGAATCTTGGACGAAACAGAGCGCATGTAGGCCTTCACAGTCGTCACGCCCGCTGGCTTCATCTTGACGACCTCGCGCGTAGCCTTGCTCTCGACTTCACTCAGCGGCAGGTTTCGCATGATAAGCCAGTCCACTCACTAGTAGATATTGTTTGTGGTCTCGTTGACAAACCCAAATATGTCGATCGTGCTTGTCGACGAGACCTGGAAGTCCGTGAACTCGATGGTGAAGGGTTAACTTGGACCCAGTACCGGTACAAGCGGTACGAATAAAGCATTTAGACCGGTATGGTACCGGTAAACCCTCAGCGATGTGGTGCGACCATCACACCGGTAAACACACATTACGACCATC
>MBAC02002667.1:0-11250 GCA_001712635.2 Nothophytophthora sp. Chile5 | reverse complement strand
CCTTTGAGCGGAGTGAGAAGCACTGCGAGATCTCCATGTCGGGGATTTCGCCGGCGTCCCGCTCGAAGTCGTATTTCTGGATGGTCGGCGTCATTCAGTACGCCCTGGAGTGGGAGAAAGCGGTCTTCGACCCACGATTTACTCTTCCACAATAGCTAGTACGGTACCGATAATACACCGAAACCCCTAAATTAACCGCTTGAGCCCGGGAGCCTGTATCTTACACGTTACGAGAAAAAGCTTAACGTGGACCGTACACGGCGCTCCGTCGAAGGCGTTGCCCTGCGGCACGTACTGGCCCAAGGTAATGTGTATCAAGTTCACAGCATTCTCTATCGTGCGGTCGCTGCGCTGCAACGTTGATTTCGCATTCTTGGGGCAGCATCCTTTCCGGATGCTAGTGAGTCGCTATTGGGGTTCTTCTCAATCCAAATAGCTAAAAGGTCACGCGGACGAGGGGGTTAAGCAACTGCATTTGCTCCCACCGTCTGGCCACGTTCGCGCAACCAGCGAACACTCGTGGCGAACGCGTGAGCACCTCGACTAGGAGCACACCATGCGACAGAGAGGTAACGCCCGCTCGCTTTGAGGCTGCGTCTGCACACTGAAGTGCTGCTCCAAGTGATTATGAACCGATGCCCTCGCTTCGAGCAACCGACCATCCAAATTATGGACATGTCCTTATTCTAGTGCCTTCACCACGTCTTCTTTTTGACCAATCCCAGACTCCGGAACAATCGTAAGGCACAAGCCTTACGATTTCCCATCGCAGCTAAGTTCGGGGAAAACGTACAGCCGCTGCCTTACGAAAACCAGTTTGACCCAATATCGGTATTACGATTTCTGTTCTCTTGTAAATAATGGAACGTAGGTAGCTGAATCCTATATTTATAAAATATTTGCAAATTTAATGAGTATTGTGTACTTATGTAAGTAAATCTCAACTAAACGAGCCGAGTACATGTACATGTGATGTCCACCACGCCATTGTGCATCGTCGCAGGCGCAGAAAGCACTCAGAAGTGCCTCATCCACCGCATTTGGTGTTAGTGCTTGCAAACCCACGCGCTCAAACTCCTTCAGCGACCACGACGCCAAGGTTCGGTCGGGGCTCTGTCTGCTTTTGTCTTTTGCACCCGCCTCTATTAAGCAGTTGCTGTTTGCTCGCCTTGTTTTAGATTCTGGACTGGATTGTATACGTTTCGTAATATCCGGACGAACGCGGAAGCGCGGAAACAACCAGCCATGTTTCGCGCGCTATGAATTTGTAATCTTCAGTATTCAAATCATCTCCTCGCTTCCGCAATGCTAGAGGCCTGGGTTGATTGCTTGGTCGAATCTCCTTGAAGTTCCAGGAACAGACTTCTAGACTGGCAACTGGAAGTTCCAGTTGACTTCGCGTGATCGGATGGACAGAAAGTGGAGGAAGGGGTTTCGTTGAGCATGACATGTGTCGGACGCTCCATGCTGCGTTGAATTTCCAGGTGACAGCATTTACCAGTCGCACCCTGCTGCAAAGCTGGATGGAGTCAACACACACACTTGGGTGGTGATGAGTGGGCGAAGGCGACGAGCGCTCCACCCAGAGTCTGGGCCAGAGACATAACAGCGGCCAGGCTCTGCGCGCTCTGCCATCGCACTATTTCCCAAATCACGGTGCTATTTCAGAATCACTACAAAACCAGGAGCAATTTCAATCACAACTGTGCACAAGTTTGAGGCGGTGGTGAAGAGTTGACAAACAGAGGACACCGTGTTCCGACATCTCCATTTCATCTCAGCGATCCAGCCGAATGGCATTTCAACTTGAACTTGGGGAGGAACCCCATCCCTTCCGCCGGTCTTCAATATCCAAAAACCCATATTTGACTTGCGTTTTGTAAGGTGGAGTCACTGATTCGTTAGACATGGCCCATCTGGGGTGCATGATGCAGCCGTATCATCTCCAATTCACGTATGTCAGTACAACCGCAGACTTGAAAAACCTCGAGAGAATAGCCAGCATTCGACACTCAATTGGTTGGCCCTTCGCCCAACACCCCAATTGAAGACGCCGCAGTATGAAACGCAAGGACTGCCAAGACGTCATCGAAGATCGCCAGTCGACACCAGTCGGCGCTCGTTCCACCCTCTCGCTCTGCCAAGTCTTTCCGCGGAATGCTCCAGCTCCAAGCAAGACCTCAAAGCGGTCGCCGAACGCAGCAGCATACTGTATGTACAGATGGATACACCAACCGTTGCCACTGACGTCGACCTTCCAGCCGAGGCTGAGGTTTTACTGACTTAGCGGAACTCCTCCGAGAGCACATCCCCTGCTTTTTGTTAACTCTCCCGCTGCGAAGTGAGCTCCTCGTTTTTGGCTCGCTCCCCCCTAGTCTCGCTCCATCCTCTTCCGAAAACCAGTTGCCCAAGTGCAATGTGGGTCGCTGGCGGGTCGCGCCCTGCCGCGCTCTGGGGCTGTCGAGGCCGCGCCTCCGCGCTGCTGTGGTCCTCAGTTCCCAAGTCTCCTCGTGCCCCTCAAGTGCACCGTCGCCTTCCCCCGCTTCTCCACGCCTCTCCCTTCGCCAGCATGAGCTCCACGGCCTCGTACGTCGGCGCCATCGACCAGGGCACCACCAGCTCGCGCTTCATCGCCTTCGACCACAGCGGCAACATCGCGTCCACGCACCAGATGGAGCACAAGCAGATCTACCAGCAGCCGGGCTGGTGCGAGCACGACGCGGACGAGATCACGCGCAATGTGGAGACGTGCGTGCGCGAGGCGCTGGGCAAGGGCAAGATCGAGCTGTCGCAGCTGGCGGCCATCGGCATCACGAACCAGCGCGAGACGGCCATGCTGTGGGACCGGTTCACGGGCAAGCCGCTGTACAACGCCATCGTATGGCACGACACGCGCACGACGGAGATCGTCCACCGTCTGAAGAACGGCGAGGGCGAGGGCTTCCTGGGCACGGGCGGCGACCGCTTCCGCGCCGTCACGGGTCTGCCGATTGCCACATACTTCTCGGCCGTGAAGATCATGTGGATGCTGGAGAACGTGCCCGGCCTTCGCGCGAAGGCCGAGAAGGGCGAGGTGCTCTTCGGCAACATGGACACGTGGCTGATCTGGAAGATGAGCGGCGGTCTGGACGGCGGCGTGCACGTGACGGACGTGACCAACGCGTCGCGTACCAACCTGATGCGTCTGGACACCCTGCAGTGGGACGAAGACATCCTGCGCTGCCTCAACATCCCCAAGTCCATCTTGCCGGAGATCCGCTCCAGCTCGGAGGTGTACGCCACGGGCCACAAGGACAGTGTGATCGCGGGCATCCCCATCTCGGGCGACCTGGGTGACCAGCAGGCTGCGCTGTTCGGCCAGACGTGCTTCTCGCCCGGCGAGGCCAAGAACACGTACGGCACTGGCTGCTTCTTCATGATGAACACGGGCACGAAGCCCACGCCGTCCACCAAGGGTCTGCTGACCACGATGGGCTACAAGATCGGCGACCAGCCGGCGGTGTACGCGCTGGAGGGCTCCATCTCGTACGCCGGCTCGCTCATCCAGTGGCTGCGTGACAACCTGAAGATGATCAAGGACGCCCCAGAGGTGGAGGAGTTTGCCAAGCAGGTGAAGGACAACGGCGGCGTGTACCTGGTGCCGGCCTTCTCGGGTCTGTTCGCGCCTCGCTGGCGTGACGACGCCCGTGGCGTCATGGTCGGCTTGACGTCTTACGCCACGCGCGAGCACATTTGCCGCGCGGCGCTGGAGGCCACGGCGTACCAGACGCAGGAGGTGGTGGCGGCCATGGAGGGCGACAGCGGCGTGCACCTGACGAAGCTGAAGGTGGACGGTGGCATGGTGGTGAACCAGACGCTGATGCAGTTCCAGTCGGACGTGCTGAACGTGCCGGTGGTGCGTCCCGTGGTGGCGGAGACCACGGCGCTGGGTGCCGCGTACGCCGCCGGTCTGGCCGTGGGCTTCTGGAAGACGGTGGAGGAGCTGCGCGAGAACTGGCAGGTGAGCGCCACGTGGGAGCCGGACATGGAGGCGGAGAAGCGCGGCCACTACATCCACCAGTGGAACAAGGCCGTGGAGCGCACGCTCAACTGGGAGGAGGACGTGAACCACGACGAGTAGGCGAAGATCCCGCAGGGGCAGTAGATTATAGCGCGGCCGCTCCTCTGAAGTCGCCAAGGTCGAACGTTGTGCAGTTTTGTATGCGAAAAAGAATGAAACGCCATGCTTTGAGCAGTTCTGGTCGCTGTTGAAGTGGAGGCGCCGCAGTGTAGCCATGTTGTCACTAGAGCTACTGCTGAACGTCAGGTCTGTTCAATCCGGATCCGTGAAGATTTGCCTGACTCTCCAGCGGACGAGATCCCTAAGATTCACTAGCGGCGCACAGCAACACCGAAGCATCTTGTCGTCAGGGCCAACGCCTGTGGACTCGGAATGTGACGTCCGTGTATTGCAGTGCATGTGCTAGCCAGCTTCATCAGTAGCGTTCGCCATTGCGCTAATTTCCTCGCTACCTGCGCGCATCACACCTTCGGAGCAGCAGTGGCAGCGGCTGACACAGAGATGTTGTACTTCTCCAGCAGACTCGTGAGGCGCTCGGCCGAGTATTCCCATCGCGGCAGCTTCGTTGCTGCATCCGCTGCTGGTGCGGGTGCTGTTGTTGTTGCAGACGTGAACGTTGGGGCTGGCAATTGATGTCGCAGTGGGAACATGCTGAACTGCGGAGCGTCCTCTTCTTCTGCGACCGAGTACAGCGGAGCTGGAAAGCCCATGCCTTCTGCTTCTCTCCCATCCTGGGCCTCTTCGCGGGGCTGGAAGTCTTCCGTCCCCAGCTCGAAGGCCCACGATACAGGTCTGATCTCTGCTGTTAGAGGCGCCGAGTGGTCCACAACGCGCCGCGGGGGCTGCAGCGATAGCGGCGACGCGCCGAGACGCACCCTAACAGCCTCGTGGGGCCCTCGTTCATGCGCTTCCTCGTGTTGGTTACTTGAATTCGATGCCGGCGGCTCCTTCTTGAGCTGGTGTTTCAGTTGTTGGTCCTCTAGCGGTCGGAGCTTCACGCTCTTTGCTGCGGGCGGTTTGGCTCCATTGCGGGCGTGTGGGCGATGGTTGTTGGTGCCACGATCGCTCGTCACTAGCGACAGTTTCGCGTTAGTATTTGGCGTCGGTCTCTTCTTGACGATGCTGTTGGCCACGGACGAGACTGCAGGCCTTGGGAGAGGAAGGCGCTTGGGCTTGAGGCCATCGATAAGCGGCGAGAGGTCTTGCGAGTAGCACGCCAGCGTCTGTCTCCGCCGTTCCCACAAACTCTTCGAATGGATATCTGCTGTGCTGTCACTGCCGTTGCTGGAGTGCGTGTGGCGGCCTTCCGTTGGTTTGGACGTCGAGTCCACGACCCGAGGCAGTGAGACGGATCTGGCTGTTGAGCCAGACGAGGAGGCCGCAGTCTTCCGCAGCTGGTGTGGCTTCGGCACTCCCTTCTTCTTCTTTAACGTGTCTTCCGATGCCACAGAGCCCTCCTGCTCAGAGCGACTGGTGTGTTCGTCGACTTGGAATTGCTGGAACTTGAGCTCTTCCTCGCGCTTGCGGCGCTCCTGGACCAGCAGAAAGTGTTTCCGCCGTTGCTTCGCGAGCTCCCGTTCGGCTGCGAGCGCTTCGACCTTGGCGCGCTTCGTAGCCTGAAGCTTCTCTCGCTGCTGCAGTAGCAGACTCTGCCGACTGCGCAGCAGCTGGAGTTGGTCCTGACACTTGGCTTCTGCCTGCACGAGCAGACTCAGCTTTGGCAAAGGCGATAAGACACCACTGCTGCCTGTTGAATGGGCCGCCGCCGAGTGACTCGATCTGCCAGCTAAGACGGAGATGCAGGCAACACACAGCAGTTCTGGCTCGGCAGTCCCAGATCCCGTGTCCATAGCGTGTTGACCTTGGGGTGGGGCTTCTGGAGGCGACAGCATCAACTTGAAGCAGCTAATGCAGCAGCTCCGCTCTCCATTTGTCGTGCCGCCAGAGCTCTGCATTCGAGACACGCGCCCTCTCCACGCCCTCTGGATGGCGTAGGTCGCCGCCGTGGCCACTTCAGCCGCCTCATCGTCCCCAGCCGCGGCTTCCTCTGCGTCGCCCTCACTCTGGCCGCGCTCTTCTTCCGCACTGACACCACTCCACTGAGCTCCGTCGCCAGCAGGTCGCTCTCCCTCCAGTCGCAGACGCCCCGATCTCGCATTCATGCGGACCGAGTGCTGTTGCTGCAGGCCGCGAACTTCAATCACCATCCAGCCAACGCCCGAGCTCTTCTCCGCGCTGACCACTGCCACTATTTATAGCCAGCCACAGGCCGAGCCGCGGCGTGCGAGATGTCCCCACGTCGCCAAAGACACGGACCGCCACGCACTCGAGGATCGCGCAAAGGTCGCGCGCGTTAAACCAGCGCCGCCAACGCCATGCGTGTCATCGGAATACTCTCGGCGAAACTTCAAGTGTCCGAGCTTGAAGTACACATTCCCTGGCTTTAGTGACCGCGATGGGTGTCAAATATAAACTAAAGCAACACGAACCAGATGATGTCCTTGAACAGAAGCATGCTAATGCGATTAAAAGCTTAAACCAAGGGCAGCCACCCACTGCGTCACCAAGACTTTGAACCTTTGGGAGCTCTCCGCCTCAGCCCCTGCTTGGCTTGCAGCTTGCTGCCTGGGGCTCCTCCGAGTCTTCGACTGGCCCAAGCCGCTCCTTCTCTCTCTCCTCCTATTCCTGCTGCTCACTATCGGTTTCTCCCCAAGGCGCCCACTAGCCAAGCCTCCGTGTGTCTCCCTCTCCGCTTCGCAGCGACCATGTCCACGTCCAACGTCGCCCCTCAGCACCACGACAACGCGCATCTGGCGCATCTGCACGCCGTGGCGGCCGCGCAGAGGCACGCGGAGCTGCAGCAGAGCGTTGGGCTTAAGATCCTGCTGGGCGGCATCGCCAACACCATCTCGGCGGCCGTCACCAACCCCATCGACGTGGTCAAAGTGCGTCTGCAGCTGCAGGCGCTGGAGCCCGAGGCCGCCGCCGCTGCGACTGACGCCCCCACTCGCTACTTGGGGTTCGGCCACGGTCTCAAGACGATCGTGCACGAGGAGGGCTGGTACGGCCTGGCGAAGGGCTGGCAGGCCTCGCTCACGCGCGAGTTCCTGTACTCGGGCATTCGCTTCGGGCTCTACGACCAGGTGAAGGAGTTCTACGAGGACAAGATCTTCCACACGTCGGCGGCCGAACACGAACGCACGCCGCTGTACATCAAGCTGCTCGCAGGCGCCACGTCCGGAGGCATCGGCAGTGCGCTCGTGAACCCCATGGACCTGGTGAAGGTGCGCATGCAGGCGGATCGCACAGGCGCTCGCTACAACAACAACTTCCGCCTCGCCTGCCGCGCCATCTACGAGCAGGAAGGCCTCGTCCAGGGCTTCTACCGCGGCGTGGCGCCCACCACATTCCGCGCCATGGTGTTGACCGCAGCCCAACTCCCCAGCTACGACCACATGAAGGAGACGTTGCTGGAAAGCACGCCGCTCGAGGAAGGCATCACGGTGCACATGATCTCCAGCATGTTCGCGGGTCTCACAGCGGCCACGGCATCGTCGCCACTGGACGTGATGAAGACACAGATCATGAACGAAACCAAGAGCGGCGGCTCCAACGTCATGGGTCGCGCCTTCATGCGGGTGCTGCGGACAGAGGGGGTTCGCGGCTTCTTCAAGGGCTGGCTGCCCAACTGGTTCCGTCTGGGCCCGCACACCATCATCTCGCTCATGGTGTACGAGGAGCTGCGCGCCGTGATGGGGATCAATCCCGTCTAAGAGGAAGAGGGTGGATTGGAGACACGGCAGGCGAGGGAGTGGGCTGAGTGGGCTTAAGGGCTCGCTGAGAAACGGAGGTCGGTCGACGTAGTGGATGTGACGTTAATCTATGCTATCTGTTCGTTCAGAGACCCCTCGTAGCTTGCGTTAGCTCGTCGGAACGGACACGTGCGCCTTTGCAGCACAGCTTTTAACAACACGGAACGCACCAGAGCTCTGCGCGTTTCCAGGCCACCGACAGCGGCCGCAGATGAGTCAGCAGAGCACGGACGGACGTAGCGCAACGTTGACGACCGCGTACCGGCGGTGCGGACACCCACCCGCCTGCTCTCACGCACGAGCGCACGGGGTTCTGTGCGGAGGCGGATGTCGCCTCGACTGCGACTGCAGCTTCCATGCGCTTGTTGAACTTGGTGGGGATAAGACCACAGCAATCCAACCCAGTTCGACAGCCAAGGATTGCTCGGAGGGTGTCTGAGCAACGCTCACGAGCCCAGCTTCAGTGTCGAGGCCACAGGTAGATTCACCCAGCTCAACGGTTCAGACGCCGCCAACGTGATTGAAGCAAGCAGGTTCAAGCTCCATCGCCCCCAAGCAGCCCACCTGCCAACCACCCAAGCGCCAAAAACAGTTCAGAAGGTCCCGTCTGACCCTCCACAAGATGTTCACCTCTGTTTAGTGCGCCTCGATGCTTGTCAAAAGTTGTCCCACCTTGTCTTCATCAGTGTATGTCCTTATCAAGGTGAACTCACTAACCGAAAGAGTCTGTAAACCCAGAACGAGACATGCGGAGGCTGAGCCCAGTTCGAAGGTCCGTTGCATCCGATGCTTGGTGGCGATGGCCGCCTTCTGTGCTGGAGCCGCTCCTCACTGCCGACGAGGCGACGGGGCTCCGCTGGGCCGCACGATGAGGTCGCGTTTCTTTTCCGGCCGCTTCGGGAGGCGAGTCACTCTCCGTTTGTCCCCCAAGCACTCACCAGTCGTCTCCGCTCTCTACATCCTCCAGCAATGTCTACCTCCAATGTGGCGCCGCACCGCCACGACAGCGCCAAGTTGAGCCACTTGCCGGCCGTGGTGGCCGCACAGCAGAGCGCCCAGTGGCAGCAGAGCGTCGGCGTCAAGATCGTGCTGGGCGGTCTCGCCAACACCATCGCGTCGGCCATCACGAACCCCATCGACGTGGTCAAGGTGCGCTTGCAACTGCAGGCACTGGAGCCAGAGGTGGCTGCTGCTGGGGTGGCTGCCCCCACGCGGTACCTAGGCTTCGGCCACGGCCTCCAGACGATCTGGAAGGAGGAGGGCTTCGCCGGCTGGGCCAAGGGCTGGCAGGCCTCCATGCTGCGTGAGTTCGTGTACTCCGGCATCCGCTTCGGCTTCTACGACGGGTTCAAGAACACGCTGGAGAACCAGGTCTTCAACATCTCTGCGGACGAGCGCGCGACCACACCGCTGTACATCAAGCTGCTCGCAGGCGCCACGTCCGGAGGCATCGGCAGTGCGCTCGTGAACCCCATGGACCTGGTGAAAGTGCGCATGCAGGCGGATCGCACAGGCGCTCGCTACAACAACAACTTCCTCTTCGCCTGTCGCCAGATCTACCACCAGGAAGGCCTCGTCCAGGGTTTCTATCGCGGCGTGGCGCCCACCACATTCCGAGCCATGGCGCTCACAGCCGCTCAGTTGCCCAGTTACGACCACATGAAGGAGACGCTGTTGCTCAACACGTCGCTCGAGGAAGGCATCACGGTGCACATGATCTCCAGCATGTTCGCGGGTCTCACAGCGGCCACGGCGTCGTCGCCGTTTGACGTGATGAAGACACAGATCCAGAACGAGTCCAAGAGCGGCGGCTCCAACGTGTTGGGCCGCGCCTTCATGCGAGTGCTGCGCACCGAAGGGGTCCGCGGCTTCTTCAAAGGCTGGCTGCCCAACTGGTTCCGTCTGGGCCCGCACACCATCATCTCGCTCATGGTGTACGAGGAACTGCGTGCAGTTATGGGCATGGGTCCCGTCTAAGTGGAAGGGGACGTGTTGACAGCGGTCCAGACACCATAGGGGAGTGTCTGGCTGCGGTTCGACGAGTGGCGAAGGGAGACAGAGACGACGGAGCGATTGGGCTGCGTGTGTGTGTAGTGTTGCATTAGCTTTCCTTATAACTCAACTGCTTGCATTGTATTCTGCTGTGTAATCCTCATTAGTCGGCACATGACACAGGGCGAGAGTGTGGCGATGCCAAGTACGTTTTCAACGAGGACGGCAGTCTATTCGCACGGCAATCCTGGTTAAAACGAAGCCGATTCCACCGGGAGGAGCAGATCCATGAACGTCGAACCTCGACTGCCTACTCCTCCACGAAGCTGGCCATCTCCCGCTCGTATCTCTGTGTGTCTGCTGCCGCCAGCTCGTCGAAAGGCTGCAAGAAATTGCACACAAAAGCACGGCCACCAAAACGTCAGCGTCAGGACGGCACTAGCCGCGACGAGCCATCGTTGGAGACGCACGTACGCGACGCTCCTGGTCCGTGAGCTGCCTCCATCGGTTCCCGAACTCAATGCCGATCTGCTGGAAGCTGACTCCCGGTAGGTCCCGCTGGATAGCCTCGCGGGCTTGCATGCAGAAGTAGAGATACGCCGACATAGGCCGTTTCGGCGCAGTCCTCGTCGTATTGGCAGCCTCCATTGTCGCTCGTGCTGGTGTCTGGTCAAATGCAAGCAGTGGGGCAGTGGCAGTGCGAATACGCGTAGAGAGCTGGGAACGTCGGCAGAGATGGCGCGAGCGGCATAGCTCCAGCGGCTCCTATGCCTTCCGCCCCCTGCTGATTTTGGTGAAGAGCTGCTGCTGAGGCTATATTCAGCCAAGAGGCACTAGATTCTACTTCGAAGTAGCAATGGAGGGAGGACCACCTCGCTAGCAGGGGCTTCATAGATGTACACAAGGATTACGGACGGGAATGATCAGCTTGCGACGTCGTCAGTTGCACCGCAACGTGAAGAGCGGGGCGACCACGGCACTCTCCCAGCGCAGCACAATCAGCAGCACCTCGCAGAGCCAGAACTGTTCCCACGGCTGCTCCACCAGCACCAAGCCGCCGTAGGACATGCGGCACCCGTCCGCTTCGTCTTCGAGCAGCACCCTATCAACAATCAAACATCGTCAATATACAATTCCTCATACCACAACAGAAGAGTCTCCACTCACCAGCGGAAGTCGTCCTGCCAGACCTCGGCCTTGCCCACCATGGCGATCGTGGTGAAGTCGTCCTCGAGTCTGGACGGGTCCAGGCCGTGCACGAGCAGCATGATGCCCTTCTCGGTCTCGAAGCGCGTGAGCAGGAAGAGGCTCTTGAGCACCACGTCGTGGTCCGCCTGGTTCACCGTGCGGAAACACACGAGGTTGTTCACGTCCAGCTGCTGGACG
>MBAC02002666.1:0-10151 GCA_001712635.2 Nothophytophthora sp. Chile5 | reverse complement strand
CGTGGATTTTGCGTTTTCGATAATGCCATGCAGTGGTATGGACGTGTCTACGAAAGTGACAGTATTGCTCATTTCTATCGACTGATGGTGATTTGTATAAGTAACATCGTCTGTAAAGCGAGGGAGGCCACTACGGTTTTTTTTGCGCCGACATCCATTGATTGCTCGACTACATGTACACTTTCTGTGTTAATTGGCATCATCATTTCGGATCGGAATAGTCGACTACTGTTTTTTCTGCGCCGAACACCCAACTGCAAGTACACGACTTGAAATGTATGACTCATGCTTGGAAATGTATGACTCCTGCTTGGCTTCATTCACATCCTGGCTCGCATGTCATGCATTGTCTTGTCCGTGTTGACACACTACCGTCCGCTCCTTCATGATCGGCCACCATCTGCCTTGTATCCCTCAGATGGCCACTCTAGCAGCAGCCACTGTCGTGCCCTATGCCGCCCTGTGCTGCTGCCTCTGCGCGAGCTTTCGCGTCGCCACAGCGCTCTCCGCTGAAATGATTCCGGACTTCTTCATGCCGTTCCGGTCTTCACACCTGCGCTTCCACCCATTGACAACACGCTCGTGCACTCCATCCACACTGGCGACCGTCTGATATTGCAGGCCAAGTGGCCGATGGCCTCCTGAACCCTTGGTGTCGGGCCATGCTGCGAGGCCATTGCGTATTGGGACAACTGACTACATGTACATGTATTCATGCTGCGACCTGTCCAGACGGCGCGGCGCGGCGCCATCTTGCTGTCGAGCAAAAAGATCCACCACCAACGGACCGCATGGCGGGACGCGACGTCGCCACAAATGCACAATGCCAGAAGCTTCTAATGAACCGTTGAGGCGACGCCAACTCTCTTGCTTGCTTGCTTTGCTGCCTGTTACATGGGACCATCATGGCGGCAGTGCTACCCTGACGACCGGCGACAAGGCATGAAGCGTGAAGCGTGAACCACAACCTTGCGCGCGGTGCTTTGAAGAGTAGGACGATATCGTCGGAGACTGCTTTCGCTCTTCCGCCACTGCGGTTGGAACGCGCGCATGGCGAATGGTCCAATCGCGGCAACGTGGCAGCAAGTGGGCGGAGGAAAGGCAAGCAAGCAGGCAAGCAGGCAAAGACAAGCCGCCAAGTGCCGCAACCGTTCCCGTCGGTCGACACGACGCCGAAGCGTACGACTGTCCAGCTACAGTGGGCGCGGAACACGTGCGGCCTGGACCTACTGCGTCCCGCCCGCTTCGGCGCCGAGTCAGGCCCAACAACTCCACTCTCCGGGTTGTAAAGCCCCACAAAACATGAAGGCGAACGTAAGAAGGAGTGTCGAGCTTGCAGTGCAACTTCACTTCGTCCGATCTTATATCTCGAGATGTGGAGGTGGCCAGTTGATGACCGGCCGATGGCGGTTGCCGAGCGCATTAGCTCGCTCGCAGCGGTAGCATCCGACGTCGGGACATGTCGTACGTAGCGCGACGCCCACCAAAACAGCAGCAATCCGCTGCGGAAGCATGAACCTACCTCCACAGCAACTGGCACGGCCGGCCGACCGGCCACCTGCCTCCTTTCGAGGTTGATGTGTGCGCTCCAGCTGTCGTGAGTGCCTCTCCAGGTGACGCGCCGCTGCGATGATTTCGTCACGCTGTTATCTGGCCTGCTGGTCGCGTTTCGTGGACTCCACTCCGCGGAGGGATGGAGTGGGCTCGGCTCGGATTGGAGACCCCTGGGCCGAGGACCTGACCAACCAAGACATGCAACAGCCGAGAGCCGCCCATCATTCACTCGCCTGCGCTGGCCTCCGCATCCTCCTGGACCTGCACTTTTTCCGGGTGCGTCTCCGCAGGCAGGCGTAATCTCCACAGAGGCTGGCTGAACACCACCCCACCCCACCCACCCCATCACGTCAGCCCGCCCTCGTCTCGTTCTTGTCTCTGGCCAGTGGAGGAGGAGGAGAACCAGGAGGAGCTGATCGGAGCGTGGGTTGCGGAGAGAAGCGAGACGACAGCGGGCGGAGCCCTCGCCTCGCCTCTGGTTTCATTTCCGCATTTGCGACGTAGTACCTAGCAGAAGCGCTCGTTTGACAGCGTGCAGGTTGACCGAAAGCATTAACGATGGCTCGCGCGACGTCCACCGATGGCGCCAAACAGGCCAAACAGGCCAATTCCGCGGAGCACCAGGACTCTGGCGATGAGGCCGCCGTGAAGGAGGTGGCGCCGTTCCTCCGTAGCTTGCGACGCATGCTGGACCACGAGAGTCCGCGGATCATGCGCTGGACGACGGACGGCAAGGCGTTCGAGATCCACGACATGGCCGCCATGACGGGCTATGTGCTGCCCAAGTACTTCAAGCACCGCAAGTACGCGAGCTTCCAGCGACAGCTCAACTACTTCCACTTCCGCAAGTGGACCAAGTCGCGGGCCGTGGTGTGCACGTTCTCCAACGCCTTCTTCCAGCGAGACCAGCCGGCGCTTACGTGGCGCATCACTCGGAAGCGAGCGTTGTCTCCCGCCTCGACCTCCAGCTCGCCTTCACCGCTCCCGAAGGTCGCGCGCAAGAGTCCTCGAGTGCAGCCGGACAGTCCGAGTCCGAGTCCGGCGTTGCAGATTGTGAAGCAGCTGGAGCCCGTGGTGAAAGTTGAAGCGACCGTGAAGACGGAGCAAGAGCCTGTCGCGGCGGACGAGGACGCGTCGCTGGCCTGGATCGACGCGCTGTACCCGTCGCTGGAGCTGGAGCTGATGGAGGAGGAGCAGCAGAGCTGGAGCGCTGGGCGTGGGCTGATGCCAAATGATTGCCGCTTCTCGACGATGGTGCTGTCGTCTGGATGCACCGCGCTGTAGAGTTTAAACCCATTGCCGGTCTTATTTAAAACGCTTTTACTCGAAGCGAGTCGTCATTCGGTTGCTTTGCAAAACGAGCTTATAACATACAACAAGAACGAACCGCCTGCCATTTATTTCTGTAAACGCGACTTCTGCGTTGTATTGCATGGATAATGCCTAACCGGATGCCTAGATGATGCAATACGCACCGCTTTGCGAGCCTATACGAGGGAATGGATAGGCATGGTCCTTTCCCTTTGCAGTTCGGTCAGAAGCGACATGCGCGACGCACGCCGATCTCGTTCACATCTCGGGGTTTAGGCGGTTTCACGGGCCATGATGAAGCAGTGCTTCAAGCACGGAGGTGGATGGTCGCGTTGTGTTATCTTGGGCTCAGCGAACCCAAAGAGCCCGCGGTCGTATCGCGCGAACTCGTCTGCAGCTCGCCACAGTGGGATGAAGCACACAAGTTGTACCGGTACTAACACGCCACCAATGCAAACCCAACGCAAAAAACAAGCAACGCAGCTGCGTGTTTTCGCGCTTGGCAGCTGGATGGTCAAGTGATGATTCGCGAGCACGCCATCATTTCCAGGCTGGAGACAAGGGAGGAAATACACGATTACGTTGCTTGAGTTGATGCACGTGGTGGTTTCATGTGTGTGTGTGTGTATGGATGGCTTGCCTCCCCCCCCCCCAGGCATATGGAGCTGGAGATCTTGGCGCCCAGAACAAGGGCTGCTGTCTCGGCTTTGTGAAGGAGTGATACACTTGGACAAGAGACGGGGCCGAGTGATTCGCATTTTGGGTGCCTTGCATTTCGTTGGCTTGGGTCGTTGAGTCAGAAGTCAGAAATCCCACGATGACCAGCCAATCGCGGGCAGTCTGATTCCTCCATGCAACTCTTCGGAGCCCAATGACTTGGTTGACACGGCGACGACGTGCTCGTCTTTTGTTGACCGCGCCGGTAGGCAGTCGCTGTTTCAACGAGTCTTTGGGCCAAATAAGGTGGTATCCTCCTGTGAGAGCAACCGAATCTCTTTGGCGACTGCCACGAGGGCACGCAGGGTCTTAGTGGTGAGCCGCTCACCGAGCGACCGGACTGGACTGCAGTCCAGTCCAGACTTGGAGTCCAGAGGATGGCGGGAGGCACGTGAAGAAAGCAGACAGTGGTCGTCGTCGTCAGGGTGGCTCAAGGTATCTTGGTAGGTGATGGTCGCGGCCCAATCTGTGACCTGGGCTTGTCACGACTAGGACGTCATTTGATGACCGTCATCCGTCTGCTTCGTCTTTGTCGCCTGCCTGCGGGATTAGATGATATATCTGGAAAGTAATTATTCCAATGATAGTATTTATCGATTTATAAGAATATTTAATGGGTATTTGTATTGCCATAAACCTAAGTAGACAACTCGCCAATATCAGCTACTACGGATTTGAAACTTCTGACAAGAATCGACTTCGACAAGTTCAACTCGCTGAACTGGCCACTGGCCACGCATCTATCACAGGTGCGGCGGCGGTATGTTCATGTAATGGCAACATAGGAGAGCTCCTGCGTGAGGAGATATGGTTTCCTCTGTTGATGGTCACAAACGCACACACACCGCCACCACACCGATTCAATCCATCCAACAGCAACAAGGCGCATCTCCGACAGCTTTTACGGGTGCAGGCCATTTGCGCGGCCGCTGTCTTTGTGAACGTTGCAGCCATCACCTCATTCGTTCCCTTTGCTACGTGCTGCTTGCAAAATTTCGCAAATGGTGTACGTCCCCCCATACTTCGTTTCTTATTTCGGTATTTGCTTTTGGCGACTGGGGCGTCGTCGTGATCGTCACTTCCAACTCAACGCTTTCCTTACGCGTAATAAAATAATATACAATCAAAACTTGCTTCCCTTCGTGGCCCGCACGCTTGCTCACAACTCCGCGTACTCAAAGGCGTGGTCGCGGAAGGACGGGCACGCAGCGCCGCCAGTGAGCGGCTCCAGCGACGAGTACAGAGCGTCCACCCAATCCAGCGACTGCTCGTCCAGCAGCTCCTCGCTTGGGGAAGCCGGTTCTTGGTCGCGGAAGCAGATCTCCGCCACCGCACCGTATACCTGGAGCAGATCCAGGTCGTTCTCCATCGAATACGCATCCGTGGGAGACGGGAACGAGCTCGGGCTGCTCGCCTCACCCGTAGGAACCTTGATGACGATAGGCTTTGACGGCGATACCACCAATCCACAGCTCGCAGCGGCTCGAGCCGTCGCCCTCTCCGTCTTCAAGGCACCCCTCGTCTTCGTCTGGAGCCTCGACTGCGCTGCCCTCGCAACGCCGCCAGACTTGCTCTTGCCGTTGCTCTCCGTCTTGCTCGGACTCTTTCCCGCGTAACCATCGCTGCTGCCAGACTGCTGGGCATGCAGCGCCTTCTTCCGCGTGATTCGCCACGCCAAGCACGGTTGATCACGCACGAAGAACGGGTTCGAGAAGGTGCACACCACGGCCTTCGACTTGGTCCACTTGCGGAAGCTGAAGTAGTTCAGCTGGCGCTGGAAACTCGTGTACTTGCCGTGCTTGAAGTACTTGGGCAGCACCACTTCCATCATGCGCTGCATGTCCAGGATCTCGAACGCCTTGCCGTCCAGCGTCCAGCGCAGAATGGCCGGGTTCTCCATGTCCAGGATCTTGCGCAGGCTGCGCAGGAACGGCGCCACCTCCTTGGCCTTCGGAGGGCTGGCCATCGCCGCGTCGGAGATAGTGGTCTCCATCGTCAGTCCTTGGCGAGGAACCACGAGCTGGGGACGCATGGCCTCCATCTTCGTCTGGGGAGAGTGGCGGATCTTATTTTGGGGTCTTGTCAAACCCACCGAAACGAAAGCAGCTTCGCGATTTGCACGTTGCCGTTTTGCGTTTGCGTTTTGCGTTTGCGTCGAGCGGATAGCGACCGACGTAATCGTGAACTTGATGTGACCGATCCAGCGCAAAAGGGGAAATGGCGCTCAGTTGAAGTGAGCGCAGCGAAGCGGGAAGCGACAGGGGAGGGATGGTCTCGCCTCCACGCAGCGGACCCTGCCAAATAGAAGCCCGCAGATGCGTTGCCGTTCTCTTCCCTCCCAATATTTACGCATAAACCGTGCACTTCTTTATTTGGTCAGCTTAGTGTAGCCTCTGAATGCTTATTTTGGTTCCATTTTGGTACCACCGTGGCTACATTCGAGTTTGTCTTACTCAAACCGAGACTGGGTTGCTGTTTTGGTCAAGAGACGCGACACATTCACCTGCAGGTACGTGGCAGGGCTGATTTCTGTCCTCCACGTTCCCAAAACACCCAAAATAAGTCTCTTCAATTGGTTGGAAAAGCGCGTCTTTGCCGTTTTAACTTTGGGGCCAACTTCAATTTGAAGTCAGTCCTGTCCTGGAAAAGGCGTGCGACCAAAACGACCAAAACCAAAATGCCAATTTTCGGGCTTGGGAAATGAAGAGCTAGCTGGATGGAGACCTCCTCCGACAAGCCGAGCGAGGCCTCCTCCATCTCCCTCCCTCGTGTGAATGCGCCATTCCTGCATCTTTGAAGCGCTCGGGTTGCTGATAATGACGTCAGGATGGCGTGAATCGGGCCCTTCTCCACCGCGAGGTCCCTGCTGGCGAAGAAGAGGCTGGCCTCCACGTTGCACGTGGTCTCGGGCTTCCTGGCAATCTGCAGGCCACAAGCTGCTTGCTGTCCCCTCGTCGCTGGCCCGCGACGGCGGTCGACCGTCGAGGGCCAACTTCTCCATTCGCGGATTACGACGGAAGCGAATGCTGCAATCCACACTTCGTCGATGCCTGCGCCGATTGAAGAAAGTTCGTAAGTGTATGGCAGGCTGGCTACTGTCGACCGCGATGACGTGAATTCGGTGCCACTCTCTCGTCGTTGCGGCCGCTGGCCGGGAGCACGACGACGAACGCGTCGAGCCAAAACAACAGGCAGCAAGAGGCCAGGAAGATGGACGCCTCGCATTCCTGGGCCAGGAATCCTGGTTAGACGCACGCCCGATCTCCATGAGCTGACTAAAAGGCGGATGGTGTGAAAAAGCGTGGCACGTTGTCGCTCACTAACACTTCGCCGAAAATCAGACCATGCCACTCAGCAAACGCGTGCTGCACGCACCACCTCGTTCGCAACACATAGAGAGCTCATACGTTGCACTTCGCCGCCCCGAAACACAGAAATCCCCCTGTTGACGTGGCTGCATAGAGCGAAATGAGGAGGCGATCGTCACCTGCTCGACCGCTTCGTTGCAGCCTATGAGACTCACTACGTCGGCCTCGTCGGCCGTGGCTTGCTTGGCTTCTTGACGCGCAGCGCTGCCAGCAATGTCGGTCTGTACTGCAAGGGAACTCTCCCACTATCTGGCTCCGTGGGACGGATTATCCTGCTCAAGTCGGGCGTGCCGTCATCAGTGACATGGCCGTCGCATCCCAAGCAAAGAGCCAACACCACTGCAGGTCGCATCGCAGGCCTTTGGGACTAGAAACGCCGACATGGTGGCAGGGAAGCGCAGAGATTACAATGTACCTTTCGTTTGGGGAGTCTCGGCGTAGGAGGTGGCTCCATCGCTGACGACTTGTCTACCGTAGAGGCTCCAAGAAATGCGCACAGGTAGCACCGTTTCCCGGGTAAGCCTCCCGCCTCAAGGACGCAGCCTCAAGGCCAAGACTTCAAGGGCTTCGCTTGAAGGGTGTGGACGGCAGACGGATAATAACGGGTGCGACACCAGCGAAATGCAAGCTGCATGTCCATGGCGACTATTCAGAGCGTACACATTTCGCTACCATGCCAGATTGAAGGCAAGGCTCGACGTACACGAATCCATAGCGTTGCATGGACAATTGGCACTTGGCTATGAGGCGAAACTCAAGAAGCTCAAGTCGAGAAGAGAGGCCGCATGAAGTGAATCACAGCCTCTTGGGCCAGGCCTTTCGACTGGCCACAGTGGCGTCGACCTGCAGACCTGGCTGGTTGAAATTGGGTGCTTCCCTCTGAGTCAGAAAGCGGGCTAGTTCGTGCGCTTTACGAGGCTTCACCTGACTCACTCGAGCCCCACGGTGCAAATCCTCAGCGACGGCACCTTGCTGTTGACCAGCGAGGCCGCTCGACTGGATGTTTCCGTCGAGTCGTGTGATGCGAACCACATGGAGCACATCACATCGCCATCTACCGAAGGGTGGTACAGCTAGGAAATGGGGCGAGAAGCCCACGGTTGCGTCAACCAGTGCCGTCGGACGGTCTGCCGAAGGCGGCGCATGCTGCTTCTTTGCTATTTCGGGTGGGAGGGAGACGGCGCGTGCGTCACTCACCCCGCATCTGTCTCGTTGATCGTAAGTTGAAGCTCCGTTCAGTCCGCCACATCCCGATAATCGCGCAGTCCACTCGAGATCTCCTGGCTGGACCAGCTTCAAGGCGACGGGAATCTCCGCGTGTCGTTCTTCGCTACCGGCTGACGGTCTCGAATCTCGCTTGGACGGGAGACTGGTGACCAACTGACCAACTGACCACTCACCCTTTCAATCTCAACCGATCGTGGTCGAAGAGGTATGGAAAGATCGGGAGCCCACCACTCCATTGCTGGTTCAACTGTTGAAGAAGCAAACAGGGTTCTCCTGGTAGAGTTTGCGTTTCTCCTTCGCTCGAGCTTTCGCTTCGAGTTTGATCTCGCGAAGCTGAGCCTCACAGCGAGGGAAAGTATCCCCTACTTCTGCACGAGGCGGATGCAGCCGAATGTGGGCGTTCGTGAGAGCGACACACACTTGGAGGAAAAGGTCGTAGGATTTCTCGTCCCAGGTCCATTTGTCGGCACAGACGCCCCACAAAGCCTTCATTCAGCCAAAGTACTGCTCCACGACCCACGATCATTGGAGACTCGGTCGTTTTGACGCACATCTTCCAGCGAAAGCGCCGGTGATCCTTCGCTCGGAAGTCTTGGCTTCGTTCTAGGTAGTTGTCATCCGTTAGAACCGCACAATCGCTTGGGCATTCGTCATGAAGCAGGTCCTTGCCCACCAGTTCCAGCTCCTCGGGGGCGTTTCTGCAGTGCCTTGGCATGGAAATTCGCATTATCCCGGAACATGCTGAGGTCGGACACGCTGCCTAGCGTGTAATGCAAAGCGAGGCCCGTCAGAAACACCGAGACCTCGACTTTAAAGCCGCAGAGTTGGTGTTTCGCACTGAAGTAGCTGTTGGCTTTGTCGCGGGCTCCACACGGCCGATTGGCCTGCTGGAACCTCACATCGGTGGTGTTTCGAGCGCACAGCAAATTCTCGAACGTCTTTCCGCTCAGCGTGAGCTTAGCCATCGCCACTCGATCAAGCACCGCCCCGATGAACAGACCATAGAGATGGGGACCCACTGCGGTGAGGAACGCACGCACCACCTTCTGGAAAGTGGAGTGGCAGGCCGAACGACGGAGCCACGGTGTCCCATTTCCCGCAGTGCTTTACCGCACAAACGGTCATGACAAACACATCTTTGGCCGAACTAGTGCACTTTTCCCCGCGTCCGACGTTCCAATCCGTGGCGACGGAGTCGGCGATGCTCGTCGGAGGAGAAGGCGAGTCCTGCTCCTCGTCGGAGCTCGCGGACTTCGTTGTATACTATAAAATGGTTCGATACCGGTATCAATCGGTTAGTAAAAGAGGTTAAAAAGTAGATACCGCGCAAGGTATCTACTTTTTAACCTCTTTTACTTCTTACCAATCACTACGTATCAGGTTAGAGATGAGAGACTAGGTTTAACATTTATACTCATTCTCCGGGGAAATGTTAAGCGAAAAAACCCGCTGTTCAGAAGCATTGAAGTAGATCCAAAAATAGAAGCCATTCATTTTTCTGTTAATGCAACTATAACAACCCCTTTTATGAAACTGCCCGCCATTAAATCGGGGGACACGATTTATGGAAACAGGAAAGGCACAATTTCGCTGGCAAGGAAGCGTGCAACACGGTTTAGAGGTAAATCTCAACATTTTGGCTTATTTATAGTGATCGAGATGGCAGTGACGATCGGTACGGCAGATCATCTCGCAGTCATCGTGATGACAGGCACCGAGAGCGTGACGATGACAGACGCGGACGGGGAGGAAGCGGAGATAGCGGGAGACAGGAGGGAAGAAGCCAAGAGATCGAAGGAGAGTCGCCCCCTCTGCAAGTCGTGTACTTGCAGTTGGGTGTTCGCGCAGAAAAAACAGTAGTCGACTATTCCGATCCGAAATGATGATGCCAATTAACACAGAAAGTGTACATGTAGTCGAGCAATCAATGGATGTCGGCGCAAAAAACCCCGTAGTTGGCTCCTCCGATCTGAA
>MBAC02002660.1:0-20715 GCA_001712635.2 Nothophytophthora sp. Chile5 | reverse complement strand
AGGGTTTGCTGCGAGACCAGGTGGAGTAGAGCAGGATGCCGAACGAGTACACGTCGCCCTTGGTGGAGCACTGGATGCCGCCCATGGTGGCCATCTCGGGCGCCATGTAGCTGGGCGTGCCCACCTCAGCGGTCATGGTCATGGTGTCGGGTTCAATGAGTCGCGAGAGCCCAAAGTCGCAGATGTTGACGTCGTCCGTCTCGGAGATGAGCACGTTGGCCGGCTTGAGGTCGCGGTGGACGACGTTGCGGCTGTGCAGGAAGCCCATGCCGCTCACGATCTGCGTGATGATCTTCATGAAGACGGCTTCTTCCAGCGGCCCCTTCGCCATCGGGTTCTCGATGAGCCCACTCAGCGACTTGGGGCAAAAGTCCGTCACGATGTACAGCACGCGGTTGTAGTAGCTCACGCCGTAGAAGCGCACGACGTACGGGTGGTGCAGTCGACTCAGGATACTCACCTCACGTCGGAAGAAGCTCTGGAAGTACTCCTGGCCTGTCACTGGGCTGTACAGGCGCTTAACAGCCACCACGGAGTTGCCACCGCCACTGTGCAGCAGGCTGCGGAACACTTGGCCGGACGTGCCGTTGCCCACCTCGCACTGGAGCGAGAGCGAGTCGAAGGGGATGAGCCAGTCGCGGCTGTCGTTTGACACGAAGTACTCCAGGTCCGACATGTCTGAGATCTCCACGTACTCCGACTGCGAGAAGCTGTTGCCGCGGTTGAGGAACGGCCCGTTCAGCGCTCGTGGCTGGCGCGCCAGGCGACGCATCGTGCACATACAGAAGCCCAGTGTCGAGAGCGCGATGGTGCCCAAGATGGCCACCATTGCGAAGGGGAAGTCGTACAGTTCGCAGCCTTCACCGCCGTAGCGGGCGTCGCAACGACACACGGCCTGTGTCCCCGAAATCAAGCATTGGCCATGGCCAGAGCAGGCCACCTCGCTCTCCAGGAACCCGGGGCACAACTGACAGGTCGGCCCGATGTAGCCCTCCGCACAGGTCGTACAGGGCAACCTGCCTTCGAGCTGCCAGCCAGCGTGGCACAAGCACTCGCCCGTGCCATTGAGTCCGCTGGAGCACGTACCGTGACCACAGTCGCGCGGACACGGCTGGCAGTCCTCGCCGAAGAAGCCTTCCTCGCAGTCGTAGCAGTCGGTGGCCGAGCTCCAGCCGCGATGGCAGTCGCAGTTGCCCGAGCCGCGCAACCCGTCGTCGCAGCGGCCCTCGCCACACTTACGGCAAGCCACGCAGGTCTCACCGAAGTAGCCGCCCATGCACCCCACGCAGTTGTTCGAGTCGGACCAGCCCACGTCGCAGATACAGCGTCCGTCGCCGTCGAAGCCGGAGTTGCAGCGGCCGTGCGGCGCGCAGATCGGACAGGATCGACAGCGCGGGCCGAAATGTTGCGGCGCGCACTGACACGTCATGGTCATCGGGTTGAAGTCCCAACCGTCGTCACAGAGCGAACAGCGGCTCTCGGGTGTGTAGCCTTCGTCGCAGAGGCACGTGCCGTCTCCGGCCGTCGTGTCGTTGCAGCGCCCGTGGTTGTTGCACGTGCGGCAGGAGGTGCACGACGGGCCGTAGAAGTCCCCTTCGCACTGGAGACAACGCGACTCCGGCGCGAATCCTTCAGCACACACGCACTCCCCGTCGCCTAGCAGACCGTAGTTGCACTTGCCGCCGTCGCAGGATTTGCACGGCTGGCAGGTCGTGCCGAAGAACGAGCTCATACACTCCATACAGTTGTGGTTGGCGTCGAAGCCCACGGCACAGGAACAACGTCCGCTCCCGGTGAGTCCGTCGTCGCAGTTGCCGTGAGGGAAGTTGCAGTCAGGGCACCGCTTGCACTTGTCGCCGAAGAATCCGGGCAAGCAGGTCGCGCAGCGGGTGTCCGGGTCAAAACCCTCGGAGCAGATGCACTTGCCCGAACCCAGCTGTCCTGAGTCGCAATGGCCGTCGTTGAGACACGGCTCGCACGTCTGCTTGCACTGCGAACCGAAGAAACCGCCTGAGCAGTCTCGGCAGTCTGGACCTGCGAATCCAGTGCTGCAAATTCCACACACGGCATGCCGTTAGTTCGCCCTCCCTCCTCCAGATCCTATCCCAGTCTAAGTCTCGCTGGTTCAGAGCAGCAGTTTCCAACGTACATGCAGGCGCAGGTGCGTGGCGTGAGGTCGTTCACGGCGCAGGAGCATTCGCCGTTGTTGAAGCAGGGCGTGGGCGATTTGCTATCCCATCCGGGACAAGCTACGAGGTGGTGCGGCCAATCAGACAAAGGCAGCAGTGAGTCAGTCAATGGCACTAGTGAGCACACCAGAGAGCCGAGGGGGTTGGCACGAATGTCAAAGCGTTACCTGACTTCTCCTGCGCCTCGATGTAGACGTTGATCTCCGCATACCCCGTGATGGAGACGCCGGCCATGGAGCACACGGGGAAGAGTTCGTGCGGTCCGTTCCAGCCGAAGCGGATGGCGAGAGGCAGCAGATCGCTGGTAATCTCGGGGATGATGGACACTCGGCCATCCACACCGATGATACCGTTCCCCCACGGCGGGAAGATGTTGAACATGTCGTTGCAATGAGGATAGTTGGGCAGTAGGTAGGCTTCCCACGGGTGCACGGGTCCTGGCAGCATCTCGACGCCATTCACGAGGAAGCTCTCGACGGAGCCACGTCCGCCCTCTGGCGATTCCCAGTCGATCTGCTTCACAGCCACAGACATGTCCGCCTATCATGCGAAAAAAAAGCAGCAGCGCAATAGGAATGAGCGCCTCTCCTCTCAAACCGAAGGAAGATCGCAATCGAGCGTATGCGTACCTTGCACACGGTCTGCTGCGTGAGTTTGAGACCTGCGAACTTAATGGGTTCCAGCGGCGCGAACTCGCACGAATTGTTCTTCCAGTGCAGACAGCGCGCGATCACCTGCGTCTGCTGCACCATCGCCCACACGCCCAGCGACGGCGCCACCACGGCGCTCCAGAGCGCGTACACGCCCAGCAGCCGCTGCCTTCGTCTCCGCGGAAGGTCGCCGCTATGGCGCACGCGCCGCGGCCGTGTCTGGCTCTGCATGCGCCTGTCAAGAAGGAAATAGCGAGCCGCGCTTGTGCCTGTGCGTTCCTAGCTCGTCTCTTGACCAGCTCCGTCGCCGTCTGTCACTGCGTCCGTTTACGACCACGGGGTCGATTCTGTGGTGGACAAGCGAGCTGGCCAGTTCGTTACGCTGGTTGAAGCTCTGCCGCGTTTCCAGCTGCGCGCGTCGCTCTTCCTTCCGGTGGGAGGAGTGTGTGCTCCGTCCCACTCGCAATCCAACGCTCGGGTCTTGCTGGGGCTGGCCAGTGGGCTTCGCGCCACCTTTCGCCGGCGAACGACTGGCTCGCTGGGTGTCTCCGCACAGGAGGGGCGCTCTCTCCGACGGTGGCTCTGCCCTGCCTCGCTCGCTGCCGCCTCGGCGCTCGCGCTGCGGTCGGTCGGTCGCTCGTCACGTGTGGAAGGAGAGGAAGGCGATGGCTGAAGCCGAACGAATGAGCGCAATTGGTGTCAGCCGTAAAAAGAGGTTGGGCACAGATCGCGGTGGTGGGTTTTTACGGATTTGGGTTTTTACGCCACAGTTTGAACCTGTCGATCGGCATCGAATCGTCCGAGCACGACGGCGCCGGGAGTGCGAACAGTACATTCTGCTGGGGCAAGAAACCTGCGGAATAGCATACAAACGTCGGGTTGAAGGAAAAGAAAAGCGGGCCAGTTGACCACCCAACTTCAAGGCTGACTGCCTCACTAAGTGGACGAACGATTCAACGAAGCTGGATCTCGCCGCAATGGCGCCAACACGAAGGGAAGCTGCGCCGCTGCTAAGGCATGTGGGCGAGTTCGGGTTCAACGCGCCAGTCGGTGTCTTGGCTGCGCATTTCGACCCCAGGGTTGGCAGATTTGGCGAACAGTTTGGCAATTCACGCGGCATTCTCCAGCTCAAGCGCGTTGGCTGGTTGCGCGGAAAGATCCGAGTCGCGCCAAGTGGGACAATGCATCCTTTCGAGCCCGCGACGCTTTCCACACCGAAGGTGTGACGCTGCCGCGTCCTCGTCAGACATTGGACCTGGACACATTTCGGCATCGCAGATCGGATGGATGTCGCTTCTCGGGCGTTTCGACTGAGTCAAATGAACCAGAACCGCCCTGACTCAGCGTGGACACGACCGCACGCTGTCATTAGCCAACACACGACTTGCCAGGTTACATGTTGTAGTGTATGCGTTCTATTGTTTGTGGCTTCTTATGATACTGCGGGTGAGTGAGTACAGGGCTTCGCCCTGTCAGTTGGTTGGTTGGTTGTGTTTCTATCGTTTTCTGCTTGTTCGCCCCCTCCATGCGGTCTGCTCGTCTTCTCTGCGGCTTTCACGCCAGATCCAGCAGCATGTCGAAGTACTCGTCCGAGATCTCTCGGATGCGCTTGTTCCAGTGTGACGTCGAGCTCTCATGCAGCGCCGACGCGATCTTCTCGCGCAACGCCTGGTCGCGGGAGAGATACATGTCCATGAGCTGCAGGTTCCCGCACAGGTTGCAGGCCTCCTGCGCCACCAAGAAGTGCGGCGACTGGATGCAAGCTCGAATCCGCCCGAACGCTCGGCGCACGACCTCGGCCGGGAAGACGAGCCCGTGCTGCATGAACTGGGTCAGCAATCCGGCCGTGAACCGCACGAAGAAGAGCTGCAGCTGCACGTTCCGCTGCGGCCACTTCAGCAACATCCAGCTCAGGAACTCTTCGCCGTGGATGGGGGAGAACGCAGCCATCCGGTATATCACGTCCCCCAGTGCACGGTACGTCGTCGCCTCCGTCGAATCCGAGCACTCCGCGTACTTCTCCAGTTGGTTGCGACTCTCGTCGGCACGTCTAGTTCCCCCCGGCGAACTGCGAGCCAGCAACCGGACCGCACACATGATCTGACTGCACAGCTCGCCGATGGTGTCGTTGATCTGCTCGTCGCTGCTACCAAAGACGCCTGGGGAGTATTGTGCATCCTTCTCAATGGCAGCCAGGGCAGCATTGAGGAAGGCGATCAGCCCCTTGACGCTCACCAGCTCTTTGCCAGATTCCATGGGGACAGCTTCCACTAGCCCTTGGTGCTGGAAAATCGCTAGAGAGGCCGACGTCGCGGCGTCCAGGATGCACGAGCGCATGTCCGGAATCGCCCGGAAGATGGCAATCACGACGGCGAAGTGGTCGTACTGCGCCAAGACGTCCAACTTCACCATGCTCAGCACCTGCTGTGAAAGCCATTGCGGTCTGATGTACAGCTCCAGCAGCGTCTCCGCAGACGTGCCACGCACGGGCATTTCCTGCAGCGACGTGCTAGGAGCGAAGAGCATGGTCGTCAGCGTGGCCTGGAACTTGAGCAGGTCAATATCCAGGACGCCTCCTGGAACCGCGGTGGCTGGGGGGATGTCGACGATGTCGTCCTCATCGAAGTGGAAGACGTCGTCGTGTTGCTGGCCGCTGCCGAGTAGCAGCAGATTGAGCTCATTGGCCACTTCCACGTCAGGAAACAACAGGCACATGAGCTCGAGTACCACTTCGTCGGCATTGAGCGCGTCCACAGCATCGCTCCACTTTCTCTCATTCTTGCGGCGACCCACTCGGCGCTTGAACTTGCGCTTGGGGGTTCCCACAACGGCCATCTCGGGGGACGACCCCAACTCGTCGAAGTTGTCGTGGCTTAGCAGTTGGCCAGACTCGTTGAAGATCCGCGCGCTTTCGAACAGCGTCATGGGCCGCGCCTCGCGCTTGCTCTCGAATCGTCGACTGGAACTTGACGCATTCGGCGCTGACGACGCCAGCTCCGCTTCCGCATTGCTCGCTGCGCGGAAGCCCCAATTCGCGTCGATCGTCTCGTCGTCGCCATCTGGCGCCGGCGCTCCTGCAGTTAACGGCCACGAAACCGCAGACGGCCCCGATTGACTCAGCAGCACTGCGCGAGAGCCGCCGGACATCGCTTTCTCGCCACGACGGCGTTCCGGGATGTTCCGGCGCGCGCTTTTCGCGGGCGTGGGCAGCCACGCGTCCTTCTCCAGACGCATCACGTCCACGCGGCTCTGGTGGTGCACGTGCGACTTGAATCGCGGCTTGAGGAGCGGCTCCATGCGGCCCTCGGCCGTGCGACGGCCCGCGTCACGCTGCTGGTGCTTGAGTTTGCGCTGCAGTTTCCAATCCGTCTCCTCCAGCACGCTCGGGCGCGGCGGCTCCGACGGCGAGGACGGCGGGTTCGGGTAGTCGGCGGTGGGGGACATGAGGCACAGGGGGCGAGGCGAATGCGCGCGCGCGCGTTCGGATGCGGCGTGGAATGCAACGTTGAGCGGTGCGGGGGAGGAAGGCAGCGCCAGAATGACCGCTTTGGGTGCGTCATCAGCGTCTCCGGATTCTGAATCGGGTCGACCCAAAATAAAAAACGCGTTTCGGTTGATTACTTGCACTGGAGGTTTCTTTCCAGATGTGCGCTTTTCGATGGGATTATGTCTGACAAAGTAGATAATCTAAACCTCGATGAAGAGTGCCTCGCTTCTCCTGCTTAAGCGTGGTGTTTGACTACTTATCTGACTGTGGTGATTTGAAACGTGTGAGATTTTGTTTCAACAAAACTCAAGTCCGTATTTACTATGCAAGGTTGGTTTTCTCCCGCCTCTGGCGTTCGAATCCGGATCTTCGACTTGAAATATAACCGTTTTTATACAAGTCGTTTTCTTGTGGCGGCGCGACGCAATCTGCTGCATAGTGGGATCTCCCTTCTGCGAATCTTATTGGGTACTGAAGCATCGCTTGCTTGATCGCAACCCTATTCTGTCTCAAAGAACCTAAAATACGGAAAGCCGCCGCATGGCGTCGTCAATCTTTGCCGCGATCGAATCCCATAGATTCGCGGACGTTTCGGGCCAAGCTGCCACTTCAAGGGCTTCGTCCGCAAGACTCCAGGCCGCCCCCTTGCAGACGAAGATCCCAAGCACCGCCAGCCTTGTTTTGGTGCGAGATCTTTCCAGAATCGGACTATATCTGCTGACAGCAACCTATTCCGTATTATATCCTGCTTCATGTTGCAGTTCAGAAGTTCACGAGGCGCGACGCAAGCAAGAAAACTTCTTCTGGCGAGGCCTCGACTTGGAGATTTGGAGCTGGAGTTTCCCTTCCCCTCCCGACAGCGGCGGCTTTGGTGATTTGAGTAACTGCGGTGTGACACCGCCGACGTGGTTGATTTCTGATTGCGCAGCAGCGACGCTATTCTGGGCTCCTTGTATTTTGGGATCGAATCACGGCATGGGCTTCGCTCCACTTCAACTTGTATGAGCAAATCCTGGCTTCGGCGTCGAGAGGAATCTCGGTGACGGCTGCTTTTCACATGGAAACGACAGGGGAAGCAAGTGCTTTGGACGAAATGACCAGCAGCAATAAGATTCGCTCACGAGGAGGTGTTGAATCCGCCGAGAGAGCGAGAGGACCCGCTACATGTACGCCACGCAATGCAGGTTGTTGTCTGGCAAATCTCAAGCCGTGCGTAGTCGCCAAGGTTTCGCGTCAGATTCGCCGCTGAGCAGGTATCTAATGTTATAGTAGCGAGTGCCTCACACGGTACCATGTACCTCGTAGTACACGGCCCTCAACAACGAACATACCGGTACTTGCGTGAAGTCAAAACGCCGCGAGTGTGCCCGTCCATTCGACCTCATTCTCTTCCGATCTTCCGAGCGCTGCAGTCGTGCGCGCGCGCTGGATGGCGATAAGCCCAGCCATGCATTGACACTTCTAGCTGCGAATGTAACAGTGAACCATCTTCCATCCAGCGACGCATTTACATGAAGCCATGTTCATCTCCGCCAGCTCTTCCTACTCGTGAGCAAAACGTTCGGTCATACTACGAAGTGCTCAGTGCCATTCGCAAGCGCCTTGTAGTAAGTAGCAGCGTACACTTGCTCCATGAACGGCCAGGGCTTTTATTTCCTTGTGCGCAGCCATGCCACGTATGTCTTTACTATCTGGACCAGGCCAGTAGTGTCCATCCGAAGTCTTACGTTTCGTCTTCTGTGACCAGCACGCAGGACTAGATGAGAGCAATCGCGTCTGCACGTGCTCAGCCGTTGAGGCGAACCGTCGACTCAAGCTGACGCATAAGGATCAGCCCAGTGTCGGAAATGCTCTTCTAATTCAAGCTCCGCAGAGCGCAACTTCAAGCACTTCTGAGGCACCAGCGAAGGAGCTGCGGGGGGGCCATCGTAGCATACAACCTTGCACAGTCGCGTAAGATGCAGAATAAGCAAGACACGCCAAACACTCGCAGCAGAATCATCGAAAGAGAATATTTTGCGCATACACTGACCGTAAGCAATTCCTTTCAGCTCTCAGGCAGACTGCACCTCGAGTTTAACTCGTGCGTCGAAGCGACTACATTTCCGCCAGAGGCTCGTACACGTGCGTCTTCTTGCCTTCCGCAGAGTTCGTCAAGTCCAGCGCGACGTTCACGCAGAAGAGCGGGCTGTTGCTGTCATCGTCGCTGGTCAGCTGGATGTCGTAGTTGCCCGCCGGGGCAATGATTGGGAGGTTCACATCCACCTTGATGTTGGAGAACTTGCCCTTTTTCATCGGGCAACTGAAACCGTGCACGTCAATGTGGCCCAGGTCCAACGGGAGCGGAACGTGCGTGTCACCGCAGAGCTTCCCGCTGTGGCCAAAGACCTGGGTGCCGCCCAGCTTCACAGCCAGCTTGAAGTTCGCCGAGTCGAAGTCCTGCTTCGAGTTACCGTTACCAACGATCACAACTGGCTGGCCGCGCTGAGGAGCTGCGGGAGTCACTTCCAAGTGTTCAAAGTCAATGAGCTCCTTGGTCGCGTCGCCACACAGCGTGATCTTAGCGGACGAGAAGACATCAGCCAGCGTTTCAGGGCGGAAGTCGCGCACCTCCGGGAAGGAGTCCACTGTGTCTTCAGATTCCTCCTCCACCCCGCTTTCAAACTCTTCGGCAACCTGCTCATTGCTCGAGGCGAGTGTCGCAAACGGGTAGCTAGGCACCGAGGCGATGCCGCACTGGCCCGCCGGACCGTTCTCCTCCCTCGCCAACCGAATGAAGCCGTGCTCGCCCCACGTAGCGCCCCACGAGTTCTTCACCTTCCAAAACTTCTGGCCGTTGTCCTCGCCGTAGCCCACCGCGAGCACGCCGTGGTCCAGCCGCGTGCCGCACGTGAGGTTGAACACACCCGACTTGTAGAACTGGAACGTCTTCTGGTCTGCCTCAATGGCCACTGACACCGGCTGTTGCGCCACCGCCACCTTGAGCGCATGCTCGTCCTGCGGGTTCACATCCTGAAAACCCGTCACCTTGACCACGTCGTCGCACATGCGGCACACCGACACCTTGCCCTTGTACGCGTAGTCCGCCTCGCTGCAGAGTCCACCATGGTCCTCGATCCACGCAAACGCGTGGTCCATCAGACCTCCATTACAGCCCATGTCACCGTTGTGGTCGCAGTCCATCAGCTCTTGCTCCGACAGACTCGGCAGCTTCCCGCCTGACACGAACGCCGCACCCTCCACGGCGCCCGTGGTAGAGAACGCCCAGCACGAACCGCACATCCCCTGGTTCTTCACGGGCGTCACGCCGCCATTCTTCACCCAATCCACACTCTCGGGCACTTGCACGTCGCTCCACAAGCCGTCGACGCGCGCGGCCAGCCGCTCCTCCATGTAGCCCTCGGGCATCACGAAGCCCGTCATCTTGACCTTGAACTCGTCGAAGGACAGGTGCGAGAACTCGTTGTGGCCCAGCTTCACGCCCGTCCAGGCGTTCTCCACGTTGTGCTCCATAATGTACATGTCGTTGGCGATGTAGTTCTCCAGTCGCTGCGCGAACTCCAGCGCGCTGGCGAACGAGAGCCCGTGCTCGCTCATCCAGGTCGCGAACTCGCGCTCGTACTCCAGCGCCGATTTGGCCTCCACACCGGCGCCGCACAGCGCCAGTCCGGCCACCAACAGACTCGCTACCACGCGCATCTTGAGCTTCTTCGTCTTCTTGGGCTTGTTCTTCCGCCTTCGGCCGCGGAATTGGATGTGAGCGGAACTAGGGGCTGGGCTTGAAGTTTACGGACGCGAGCAAGTTAACCTCTCGATTCCTCGGTTAACCTTTACGAACGCGAAGAAGAACTGAAAGAATGTATGTGGAGAGAAAGATCTGACAGAGAGGTTAGCGGTGGGTTAAAGGGAATCGGGTGGGGTTGGAGGGGAAGGGGGAGAAACCGACCAACACTCTTGGTGGCTTGGTGACGGCGAGTGGTCGCAGTCCTTAAGCCAATCAGAAGCGAGTATGGAGGCTGCATGTTCTCGCCTCGAATAGAGCGCTCTGCTTTTTATTCAGTGGCACATAATAACCGACTCATGAGCAGTTTCCGACGGACACCCAAGATTTTAACTTGCCTGGCCAGGCTCTTGTTCAACCACGCGCCATTTCGCTTCTTATTCTGCACAATTAGCAAACGTAACCTACAAATTACCAGAGAATTACTCTTTTGCGCGCGCACGAAACACAGTCAGAAGCTAAAATTCGGGTCGGGTGGACGTAAACTACAAGTTGGCTCATCATCCACCCGACCGGCGAAGAGAAAGCAGGGCCACCTGCTTGAAGCGGAGTTATCAGTTCCCTTCTCCGCCGGCCTGCTGTGGTTCACGGCCTTCCGCCGCGTCTTCCCCGCCGCACCGGCAGCGAGATGACGGGTGCCCCTGCGTCACCGCTCCCTCCTCTAGCCACCGCCATACAAAACAGTAAAATCGGGCTCGGCCCCGTTCACATAAACACTCGCAGTCGGCGGCGGCTAAAGGTAGAAAACGAGTGCAGTAAGCTTACCATGCAAAAGTTACACTTGCCTACTGTATGGTCGTAACGTTGCACCTCGGATCATCTTGATCCTCAAAAGCGTAATATTTATCACGCAGTCGCAGATTATCAGGATCAGTCGCAAGCGTGAGCGACATACGAGAAGCGGCGACGAGATCGACAGATGGACGACAGCAGCAGCAGCAGCGCCGCTCCCCCGCGGCTGCCGCGGCCGCTGGCGCTCGCGATTACAGACGCCGCGCGCCGTCGACTGGCCGGCCCGCTGACGGCGACGGCCATGGCGGCGGTGGCCGACGCGCACAGCAAAGCTGCCGCCTGCGTGAAGGACGAGGCCGCGGCCGCTGTTTGCGCTCCTGTCGACCAGCCCGCCGTGCGGCTCGACGACCTGCTGTGTTCTATCTGCTTCGACATCTTGAGCTTCCCCGTCACGCTCCCCTGCGGGTACGAGGGCGTCCCTGGACGTGAGCATTGCCGGGAGGACTGCGGCTGGGTACTCATGATTGGCTTGCTTGCTCGCTTTATGCGTAGACACAATTTCGACCGTGGCTGCATCTTGACGGCGTGGGAGTATGAGTCTCGTGCGGGGGTCCCCGCTGCTGGTGGTCCCCAGCGACAGCCAGTCTCTCCACCACGTCGACCACAGCGAGTCAACTGGGCGAACGCACCAGCGCAAAACGTCGAGGAGGCAGAGCAGGCTGCCCGTGTGGCTGGATTGGTAGCAGCAGCAGCAGCGCAAGGCGATGGCAGTGGCGGCGGGAGTGGCCATCTGTGTCCGCTCTGTCGCCAGCAAGCGGGCATCCACTATGTGGAGGAGCTGCAGGTGAACCTGCTGCTCAAGGAGCTCATCGCGTCGCTCTATCCGGTGGAGACGAAGGGCGCCGCCACTTCCGCCAAAAAGCAGTGTCCAATGCGCTTGGCGTCACCCTCCGCCTCGACCCGCTCGACCGCGGGTACTCTGACCACCAACACAGCAGCCACGGCGTTCCGGCGGCGCCCAAGTCTGCGCACTTTCTCCTCGTTCGTGTACGTGTGCGTGGCGTCTGTGACGGACCCGCCAGGCTTCGTGCTAGCCGTGCTGCTGCTGCTGGCGCTCGTGGCCACCGCCTGCAGCCCACAGCCGGCGTCGGCGCCTCCTGCAGCTTCGGCCATGCTCATGTTCGACACGATGGACCGCGTCTGCAACGGCTTGTCGCTGCTCATCCACCACATTTCGCTGCGATTGGACGAGATGGAGCAGCTCTCGTCCTGGATCCGCCTCTTCTCCTTCATCGTCTAGCTCCAAGCAGCCAAAGAGGTGGAGAACCAGCCAGCCCAGGCCTCCATCGTTGCGGGTCCGCTCTACATACTGCACGTGCATATATTTATGTGAAGTAAGTCAACCCCTCTCTTAACCAGCACAACTGCGCGTCCAAGCAGCTCGCTGACGAGTGCCGGATCCCATCCCACGAACGAGGAGAAGACGAGGAAGTCTAACATGTCTGCGGCTTTAGTACCGCAGACTGCAGAAGCAGGCGACGCCCGCCTTGATCCAGCACTCCTGGTCGGCGAAGAGCACCTGCGCGTTGGTCTCGGAGACCAGCGAGTTGCGGAAGATGGTGGGCTTGGTGGCCGGGATCTCGATCCACATGACGAAGTTGGTCGAGTGGCCCGTGGTGGACAGCGTGCCCGTGCGCGTGAGGATCTTGTACACCGGACAGCGGTAGATCCCGCGCTGCGGCGGCTCGCGGTGCGACTGCGGGTACAGATGGATCACGGGCATCTTGGCGAACAGCTCCCGCGGCAGCGGGTCGTCCAGCGCCTTGGTCTCCGCGTTCCAGCGCGCGCCTTCCAGGAACAAGCCGTAGGTGTAGCAGCCGTCCTCGGGGCGCGTCACGAGCTGCTCCACGCTCTGCGGGAGCATGAGGAACTGGAAGGACAGCGAGTCGATGGGCAGCTTGTAGCGCCGCGCGTGGTTCTGGATCGTGCCGGTCATGAAGCCCTGCGGGAAGAAGAAGCCCGACATCCAGAAGACGGCGGGGATGCCGTGTGCGATCCAGTCCGAGATGAAGGTCAGTCGCTCCAGCAGGTCCTTCACCCACGCGCCTAAGGGTTTGAGCGACGGATACGCCTTGCCTTCCCACACACTCGGCACTTTCTGGTCGTAGAGCGACGCGCCCATGGCCTCGAGCTCCGCCGACATGACCACGAGTCCCTTGAGGCCTTGCTGCACGAGATGCAGCGTACTCTTCATGACGCTCATGAGCTTGTTGAAGCGCTCCACCTCTTGTGCCAGCACCGTGTTCATGGATTCCGAGTAGGACACCGGATACACCGCTTGAACCTGCTCCAGGTCGAACTGCGCCGGCAGCTGAGCCGCGATGGCCTGCGCCGCGTCGGCGATGATCTCCTCACGACTTTTGCCGGCGCCAGTACTCACTCGCGGCTGCAGCGACAGCAGCAGGTCGAAGGCCTCGAAGGTCTCGGCCTGCGCGCTCGTGATGTTGGCGTTCTCGTGCATGCCGAAGACCTCCGGCTCCGGGTTGATGGGGAGCGAGTTGATGTAGCTCACGTAGCTCTCGTAGCTGCGGTGCGGGTCGCAATCCAGCGAGTAATACAGGCCGCTGGAGGAGAACGCGTAGCCTTTCTGCAGGATGGCTTCCTTGAAGAACGTCATGAGGATCACGTCGGACGTGCGCATGTCCTTGTCGTCCGTGATGCGGCCCCCGTAGTTGATGGTGGACGTCATCACCTGCAGCACGTCGAACGGCACCTGCTCGTACGTGTCCAGGAACATCTCGAGCTGCGCCACACTGATGTCCAAGTCGGTCTCGTTGAACTGGTACGGGATGTTCCAGCCCAGGGCTCCAAACCGCTTGCGCTCGCACACGATGGCGTGGTAGAAACACAACCCAAAGAGCAGCTTCCGGAACACGTCAGGCTTGGTGGTGGCCCCGAGTCGAGTGTCGTCCAGCTTGTAGTACGTGTTCTTGAGGTTCGCTCGCAGTCCCTTGGGCGCTTCCTTCGTCATCTTCACGCCGTCCTGAAGCACGGCCGCGGGGAACGCTGGCGTCGGCATGCTCGTGAGCCACAGTCGGAAATCTTCGTGCAGCTTCTTCGGGTCCAATTCCTCGCAGATCCGTTCCAGTTCGGACATCCAGCTCAGCGCCAAGTGGCAGTTCTGCAGCAACACCCACTCGCCCTTGGTCGTGGCGCTTTCAATGAGTCGGGCCGCCAATTGACCCTGGCCCTGCCCCAAGGCAATGGACTTGAGCTTGCTCTCCATGCCTGTACTGACGGCGAACCCGTGCAGGTCTTTCGCTGGGTCCGAACCTTGCGACAGCACGAATATGAGCGGCGTCGTCGGACTCGCGTCCTCGAATGTGTTGGCCAGGTCGAACGGCGGCGGCTCGATGAACTCCTTGCCCAGCTTGGCAGCCACCAGGTTCTGAATGCCCGGCATCATCTTGTCGGGTCGCAGCACACGCAGGATACACAGGCGCTGGAATTCGTCCAGTTTGGGAAGCAAGTCGCCCGGTAACGGCTGGTTCTCGGGCTCTGTGGAGTCGAAGATGGCACGGAACGCCGCCACATGCGTTGCGAACTCGAGTTCCAGGCTCTTGAACGCCGAGAAGCTGGCCAATGCGCAGATCTGCAGCCATGCGTGGGTTTCGAGCCATCGAGCCGCCGGGTTCTCCGCTTCAACCGGCGGATTCGCGCTCATTCCCGACAGCAGGAAGCGCCATTCGCCAGCATCCACCTCATCGTTGCCTTGCATGATCTTGATGGTCAACAGGAACGAGAAGATGAGCTTGTGCTTCTCAAAGAGCGAGCGACACACGTTCTTGTACACCGAGTACGTGAAGTAGTCGTTGAGGTTCGTGAGTCGCGTCTCAAGCTGCGCTGAGGGTTTAGCAGCCAGGATACCCCGAACGAAAAGCCCCGTGAACCACGTGAGAGAGTACTGATACATGGGGTCCACAAGCGCCAGGTCGGCGATACAGAAGAACAGGAGCGCCGCACGGAAAGCCACCGGTCGATAGCCGTTACTGCGTGCATCGATCTCGCGCTCCGTCTCCTCCGCTTCGAGCATCTTGGCCATCACGACGGCCGACGTGTCCTTAGCAGACGCCAGTGTCTCAATGAGGTTCGTGTCGTCAAGGATGTTCCCTTCTGAGTGCGACAACAAGTACAAGATCTGGTTCTCGATGTCGTAGAGCTGCCGCTTGCCCTCGGCATTGGACAGCACGAGTTCGTTCTTCTTGGCCGCCAGTTCCGGCAATTCCTTGAGTACGACGACACCCAGAAGTTGCTCTTCCAGACCTTTCATAGTGATCGTGAAGTTCAGTAGACTCACCTTCACGCAAACCTCCGGAGCGTAGTGCGGGTTGGCCAGCTTCGTCGTGAGGAAGAAGCGGAAGCTCTCGTTGTACGGGATCACATTCTCGCCCAGGCGGATCATGTCCTGCCCTCCTTGCTTGAACTTCTGCTGGAGTAGCACTGGTTCCAGGGCGGCATCCAGTTCCTCGCCCACGTTCTCAAGCAGCACCCACTTGCCGAAGCGCAGGCCATTCTCCAGACAGCGAAGAAAGCCACGATCCGACTGCTTCACCACGTCCATGCCGTTCTCACAGAGCTGCTTGTCACGTCCCAGGTTCTTGATGAAGCGGTTGGCCTGGCCTTGCGGGTCGATAAGCAGCGGCCACCGTCGAGCGCGACCCATGATGATGCCGTTCTGAGTCGACACCGTGTCGGTCGGCAGTCCGGCGATCTGCCACGCCCGCAGCTTCACGGGGTCCTGCAGCGTGCGGATCAGGTCGCAGCCAGGAGAGTGAGGTACCTGGTGCTGCACCAGTGCTTGGTGCCAGGAAGCCACGAGTTGCTCGCGGAACTCGGCCGTGAAGGCGCCCAGGTAGCTGATCGTGCCGGCCGATACCAGCACATCCCCCGTGAGGTTGGCGTAGTCGAGTGTGAGCTGCGCCACCGTATCTTTCCAACGAGCTTCTTCGCCTCCAAGGCCGCCAATCAGTCGTTCAGCATTCTGCAATTGTACTTGGCATTGCACCACTTTCTTCGCGAGCTCTTCTTTCTTGGCCACCGCACCGTTATAAGACCGCTCCAGCTCTGCCAATCGGTCACTCACCTGTTGTAGATTGGCCTGGGCGCTTTGCAGCACCGCCAGCGTCTCGTCCAGCTCCTTCTGGGCCTGTGCCAACGCCTGTTTCTTGGGTTCCACGGCTTTAGCCACGAAGTGGTACGTGTACATGGCTCGCGCCCACATGCAGATGGCTGTACAGGCCTTCGAGGACTTCTCGATGGCTTCCGGCGTGAAGTTCGGGTCCTCCATGTTCGGAGCCACCTTGGTGATGATGGCGTCCGGGATGTTGTCCTTATCAAAGCTCAGCAGGTTCTCCATGAACTTGTTCGCGTTCGAGAGCACCACCTTCTGTGACACTTCCCAGTAATCGTTGATCTTCTTGCCTGGTCGATCTGGATCCGGTTTGGTCACGGGCTTCTGACCAAAGAGCATACACACGACCTCCATAGTGAGTTTCACGCCTGCAGGAGGCGTCTTGAGCGCCTTCACCTCGTCGATATCCGCCTTTTTCAGCTTGTTGAGGCACTCTAACGCCGCCTCCAGAGCTGGGAGCGCTGCGTCCAAGTCGCGCTGGGCCGAATCTGCGATCGCTTTTGTGGCGCTGGCTTTGATACTGGCAGCTGCCTCCTCCTTCTCAACCGTGGCCTTGGTCACGTCGGCCTCGGCGCTGTCCTTGGCGATCTGCACCATCATCTGCTCCACCTCAAGCTGCGTGAACGCCAGCACGGGCTGCAGCTCCACCAGCTCCGTCTGCATGGTCGCCACGATCGCCTTGGTCTCCGACAGCTTGTCCACGCCGTTCTGCAGACGACTGCGCATCATGTTCACCTCTTCTCGCTTGGCCACAAGCACAGCTTTAAAGGCAGATAATAACTCCAAGTAACTCGTGGGGGTCACGTAAAAGTACCGACGCAGCGTATTGTAGAACTGCTTCGAGGCCTCCTCCACGCTTTGATGGACGACCTTGAAGGCCTCCACGAGTGCTGGCAGCTTGTCGCCGAGCCCCATGTTGCCGTCACTCAAGATGGCCGAAGCCACCGAGTTGAGTGCCTCAGCTGGCCACTCGCTGAACCAGTCGATGGTCGAGCAGTTCACTAGTGACGGGAACATACGCAGGCGGTCGCGGAAGAGCGCGCCCAGAGGACTCATGCAGATCACCAGGTGGATGTTGCGCCGCACCCGATTGATGTATTGCTGAAAGATGTTGGTCTTCGTGGGAGGAAGCTGTCGTTTCTGACAGTCCACACGACAAGCCGTGATGATCTGGTCCAGATCCTCTGGTCCATAGAGATTAGGCACGTTCCCGGCATTCAGGACACCGTTGAGATCCTCCAGCATGGTCTCATTGACTACCTGGACATCTGAAAAGAGGAAGACCACGGGTGTGTCCTTCACTCCCGCCAGTAACAGACATTTCTTCACGTCATCGCGCCATTCAACGAGACCGTAGCCCTTCACGATCTCCACCTGAAAGCACTTGTACCCTGCCATGAAGGTCGCGAGTTTCGTGAGACTTTGACGTCCACTACCACCCACGCCAAGGAGCAGAGCGTTGCCCATAGGCTGTCGGATGACCCGCGAGATACGTGACACATGCTCGACCGCATCCATGAAGAGCACAAGCGCCATGGGCGACTTGCTCTCGGCATTGTAGTCCAGCAAGTACTCGTCCATAATGCCCAGTACCTTCTCCACCTCCACGACTTCCTCGTAGACCTTCGGGTCAGCACCAGGCACCAAGTAGTCCCCGTAGATCAGGTGCTCGTTGGTCACGACCTGGCCATAATCACGCTGGAAGAACTCGCTAACCGACGATCGCATGAGGTCGTGGAACCACTCGTGGTCCTGCAACGACACCATGCGGTCTTCATATACACGCTTGCACTCGTGTACCCATAGCCGTATAAGGGCGTCGGCCTCTGCAATGCGACGACTGTCGCCCATGAGTACTCCCTGGAAAACCTTCGCCAGGTCGCGCAGGTTGAATGTGTAGTGCGATTTGGCCGGTGTAGGCAGGAGTTCACGGCAGATCGTGCTGTACACACTCATTGAGGCACGAACGACGTTGTCAGTGAGTCGGCCAACGTCTTGCGGGAAACCTGAGCCCAGGAAATTGCCCAGGATCGTGGTGAAGATGATGGCTTTGCTGTCATCGCCTAGCTCGGCGTACCCCACGACGTTGAAATGGCGAACAAGACGCGGCGTGATCGGATTGCGGCCACCGCCCGGTGGCCCCATGGAAGCCACGAACAAGATGTCGATGATGCTGCGGAAGACCAGCAACTTGCGGTCGTACCAGCCGCCCTGGTCGAACCATTGACGCACGAGCTCCAGTGGCGGCTGGGCGAAGTACTTCTCACGCTTGGGCATGTTCAGGTCGTCCACGTAGATGATGTACTTCTTGCCTGCTGGTGGGCCGTAGACGCCTTTCCGACGTTTCTCCATCTTGGCATCCAGCATGTCTTGAGTCTGATTGGCTGAAGTTTGCGCCGAGAAGGAGATCGGGATGGGGATATAGGCGTCGGCAGGTAGATACTGCAGATAACGTGTGATGTTGACTGTCTTGCCTGTGCCCGTGCCGCCTACCATCAACACGTGCTTGCCGGCAGTCATGAGCTCTTCAAGGAGGAAGTTGTTGCGCACGGAGTCAGCAGTGGGCACGACGATATCAGCGAACGACGAGTTGGCTGGGATCTTATAGACGCCCACTGTACTCATCCAAGGCACCCACTTGTGGCTGGAGAGCTGGTAGCAGTAGTCGTAGACGAGGCCAGTGGGCGGCATTGGAGGCTTGCAGTCATTGGCCATCATCTCACTTCGCAAATAGCTGTCGAACTTCACACGACCAGAATCATTCGTAGAGGCACCTACCGACCAAATCAGCGCGAACACAAACAGCGGCTCGATGTCGTCTTTGAACTGCGCGTTCGGCGTCTTGGCCGCTGGTTGAGGCTCCCCTGTGCCGTCCACAAGCTTCTCACGATACCCATCAAGCGTACAGTCCAGCAGATTCATAAGACTTTGCGCCAGATTGTTGTCCATCGTCGGGACCAGTTCACTCATATAGGACCGTAGGAACGCCACAGCAGAGTACATGTACACATCGAACAGCCGTAGAAACACGTGTGCGAAGGGCATCAGAGCTTTCGGAAGTCGTTCAAGCCACGAATCCACAACAGGAGCGAGTCCTAGGGTGCTGGGCTCCATGTAGACCATCCCTGTCCGACTCACGGTGGCAGGGGAGGCAACCGAGAGGTCCTCGACCTCGAACATCATGGTCATTTGGCTCGACATCTGCAGCATCTCGCCACTGTTAAGGCAGAGCTTCTTGTTGTCGTCGAGCACAGTGTTCATATTCTCGATCCAGATGGCATCGACAGGGCCGTCGAAGATGACCCACTTGCGGTCAGGTTTCGTGTCGCTCGCAGCCGCACGGTAGAGCGTGGACAGGATCCCATCCTGCCATTCGTGGGTGTTAGCATCGAATTCGCCATAGAGTTGACCCATCGTGATGGATTTCGGGTTTAATTGGTACTTGATGACTTTCTCGAACGCGAAACCGGACTCTCCCCGTCGCTTGAGCTCTGTCAGAGCGTCGGCGAGCACGGCGATGTTGCAGGACTTGCCTCCTCCCGTGGCGCCCACTACCATGAGGCCGTGACGCACGACGATCGTCTCGTACAGTTGGATGCATTTCGTGAGGAAATACGGCACAGGTTGCAGATTCAGACGGTGTGTCTGCAGCTTAATAACGCTGATGAGCGCTCCCAAGTCCAGGTTTGGACGGCACTTGCCGGGGAACAAGTCGCTGATGATGCCGTTGAACAGCGGGATGTCGTGTGCCAGGAACTTGGGCAGATTCACATCCTGCAGCGCACGAAGCAACAACACGTCTTCATCCATATCTGGATCGTCCCGCTTGAGGTTGCCTGCAGCGGTGATCACCGTCTTCACAGCACGCATGCCGTAGTCGTAGTGGAACTGCGACGACAGCTGCTCCGAACAGAGTTTGAAGGTCGTCACCATCTTGGCGCCGAGAGCGCGGGCATCCGAAAACCCGTAGGCGAAGAACATGATTTCGCCGATAAGCGCGTAGTCGGGCACCATCATGGCGACAGGTCTGAAAAGCGCGGCCAATGAGTCGGGCAGCTCGCTACGTCCGGCGTATCCGGGATTCATAGTGATGAACACACCGAACTGGTCGCTGAGCTTGATATCCGAGCCTTCGAACACGATCCGTGTGTCACCGCGACGGATTCCGAGCTGTAGAGTCACCACTTGTTGTCCAACCACTGAAAGCACCTCGATATCGATGCGATTGAACTCGTCAAAACATGCCCAAGCTCCGCAAGACGCCAGTCCTTTGAAGAATTTGCCCATGGCGATGTAATCCAAGCCATCCGAGCAGTTGAACACAACGCACTGCTTCGCCAACGCCTTGGCCAGATCTTTGGTCGTCTCTGTCTTCCCTGTACCTGCAGGGCCAGCTGGAGCTCCACCCAGGATCATCTGCAACGCTCCCATGAGCGTCAAGTAGCATTTGTCGGTCAACGGCGTGATCACCAATCGAAACGAATTGCCCAGGTACTCGTAGCCGTAAGGTCGTCGTGAAGTCACAGCCTGTACCCACAGATTCCTGTCGGCCCAGTAGTATTTGAGCTGTGAACTCCAGAGGAAATCGCCCTTGGATTCCACGTTCTGCGCCACAAGCTTGCGAGTCACATCCCGGGCGTGAACATCGATGACAGTCAGGGCTCCGCACGTAATACGAGCCATAT
>MBAC02002655.1:0-21402 GCA_001712635.2 Nothophytophthora sp. Chile5 | reverse complement strand
GAAATAATCTGCTGCTCGTTCAGTTTGCTGGGTCTACTCAGCTGCAAGTCAACGTCTTTGTATTTCAAGGACATGACCTCAGACATACGGCACATCCCGTAAAACCCCATTGCAGCAACTGCGCAAAACCAGCGCCGTGTCACCTCATTGAACGGCGAGTTTTCGCTGTCGACGAAAGTGTTGATGTCACCGAGAAGCTGGAGAGACATGGGGACCGCTCGCTTAGCTGTTCCAGCACGTTTACCGAGTTTGACGAGGCCACGCAGCACTTGTCGTACGATTTGCGCCTTCGCAGGGTTTCCTCTCGCTATAATGTTGCCGTTCACGTCTTCCTCCTCGACCCAGCAGTCCGCTGGTTGACTGGGCGTCAGCATGGAAAGAGTGGTGTAATGCCAGTTGACTGCCGACCGGAGCTTTTCGGCGGGTGCGACGGAAGTGTTCACTTGGGACAGCTGGTAGAAACGCGCTGCCATCAGAGAAGGTATTTGGGGGTATCGAGTGCTTCTCGGGTCAGGATATCCTCCCTCTTCGCAGAATTCTGCGAAGTGCTGAAGACTGCTTTGATACGCCTCGCGGGTGCTCTTCTCTAACCGTTCCGCGGCGATGGCTGCCGCTGACTGCACATCGTCGTAGAGTTTGCCCCCGCTGTTGATGTCTCCTGCGGTGTTAACGCTCATTGTCGTGAGTGCGGTGCTCCCTTTTACAACCCCGGGCGATCTGCTTTTCTCCTGTGTTTCTCGTGTGAGGAAGGGACTCCTCGCTGCTGCGCTTGAGGGAGTGGCGTGCGTCCAACTCACAGAGATCTGTCGCACTCCAAGCTTACACTAATTTATATTTTGGATGCACCTAATTTGGTTAATTCGTTTCACCAGGCAATATTCCTCGAGGTTTTATTGGCTGAAAGTCGCTTTGCACCAGTCTTGCACCAGAGCAAGAAGTTCAAATTTGACCGGGAAACCGTACTTGAGCAGGGTGAGACGGTAGTATACGCTTTTGCTGAAGACCTCAGAAACTTGATTTTGCGAGAAGCTGATGGAGCGATTACAGCACAGATGCGGCGACGACAGTTGTACAGTCTGAGGCGAAACTCAAACCAAAAACAGAATAAGCTTGCGCATCCTCAACAATAGGCTGTCTAACTGTCTGTTTCTAAATCCCAATACCTCTCAAACTAGAGATACCTGTGCTTTCGAATAGCATACGTTGGAAGTTGACAAACGAGAGAACAGAGGGTTTACCTTACCTTCTTTAGAGGTCGCACGTCCCGCATCACCCAAACCATGGACGACGGCGCTGAAGAAAGCTGGCCGCCGTCGCCCCCGGCGTATCGCGACGCTCCGCTGCCGCCCGACGGGAGGCTCTCCAAGGGCGGCGTACACGATCTCTTCTTAGCCCACACCGAGCGCGCCCCTCTTCGTCTGGAGGTGTTGGGCATCTTTCGCTGTGCGCCCCGTCTGAACTTCACTAATGCTGCAAGGACTTGCACCAAGCAAACGCAGGCCACTGGTCGTGGCCTAGTTAACGTAATTTGTGTGTGCTGCTTGCTGATCAATAGACTTGGTGGATCCGGCGCTCAAGGAGCGACTGGGAAACGACCTCGAGCTGGAGCGCGACGTGTTCGACGTGTTGCTGAGCGATGGTTGCAACAAGGTGCTCACTGCTCTGTGGTTTTTTAGAGCTCTCTCAATCCCACTAACTGCTGCCTTTGATGGCGGAACGCGACAGATGAAGACTCTGCTGTCTCCGGCACTGAACGACCTGGTCTGGAAGCGCGAACTGGTGGCGCGCAGTATCATTTCGGTACGAGCGAAGACGGTGCTGAGGGCAACAGAGAGGTGGTTGCATTGCTTGTACTGATGATGAAGCGGCGGACTCTGTGCGTTCTTCCAGGTGACGGGCTTCCAGGTGTTTAACGAGGACCCGGAGGACGAGCGGCGGCAGCAGCGCGTGTGCGTCCTCCATGATCTGGAAGTGAGCCCTCCAAGCAATGGCGAGAATCCACCCGAGAAGATCCTGCATCGACGCTACGGTGCCAATAAAACTGCTAACCAGCTGGAGTTCATATCGACAGTGCACCCGAGAGAAGTCGAGTTGATCCCACTGGCAGGTGAACGGCTCTACTATCTCCCGCTGCATTCCGACCACTACAGTCTTGATTGGGCCTGTAGTTTCACAGACGGCATCCCGGACCACGACTCGCCGTTAGATGAGCTCGAGTGCGACTGGTCCAGGCGCTACGTCGATCCGGTGGCGGTTGACCACACGGACGACGAGCAGCCAGTCCAGAGAAGCCCGACGGTGGCGTGGGAAGCCACTCCGCGCTATTGCTCGAGTCTGTTCACGGAAGACGTCAAGAAGATCCACACGATCCAGGAGGCGTCGGCAATGGTGAAGCGGACCAAGAAGAGCAGCTCCAGTCTTCAGTCGTACCCGCCCATGGTTGGGGTGATCCGTGTCAAGTCCAAAGTGATGCACGTCGGCGACCCGAGTGTCTCGAATCCGTTCCCATTCGTCTTCAACGTCGTCTTTGGTAAGTGGTGAGGGAATTTGTGAGGCATTCTTGAAGGAATGTGCGCCACTAACTGCGTTGTGCTTGTCGTTTCCGTGGCAGTGGACGTCCATGCCGCGTGCGAGGTGGCGTTCTACGGCTCCAGCTGTGCCAGGTACTTCCGGACGCTGCAAGAAGGCGACCTCGTGCAGCTGCGAGGCTACTCTGTGGACGATCCGCGTGAAATGGGCGCTCCGTCCAAAACCCCAGTCTTTTTCTATGAGCATCAGTCCCCTGGCTGTGTGCTTCATGTGCCTGGTGCGTACTGGACTCTTGATAGCCGATGGTACACTAGGAAGAGCGCTCACTTTTGCCGTTTGCTCGCAGAGAAATACTGGAAATTTCTGGAAATGACAAGCGTGGCGCCTCCTCCGATCGGGGCCCTGGACGAAGGAAGTCGACTGGAAGACGGCGGCCAGAGCCGTTCGTGGCTCGAATGCAGCTTTGTCAACATCTTGCACACGCAGTATTGGGGCGAAGGTGCCATCGAACAGCGGGAGATTCTCTTCTTCGACTTTGTGGGGGTTCTCTCGAATGTCGGGAAGATCTGCTTCAAGCGAAAGCGCAAGTCTGGAGAAGACGGCAAGGACGCGGAAGCGACTGAGTATCGGTGGGTGAAGGCGATCGACAGCAGTTCGTCCCGCGAACTTCTGATCAAACTGGACGAGTGCTCGCAGCCGTCTTTGTTCCGAGCTCTTGAAGCTGGCAACACCCTCATGGCCACGAAGCTGCAGTGGGTCATCCTACCAGGCGTGCATGGAGAAAGCCGCATCCAGTACGCCGTTACCAGCGTCTTTTCGGTGCTGCGGGTGAACGACGCTGTGTTGCCCTTCCGGTCCTTCGAGGAGTGCAGTCTGAACGTCTACTTCGCCAAGACCATCAAGGCGCAGGAGGTCTTTGAGAAATGCACTGCGACAGGGGAAAGCAAGCTGGCGGCTCACATCGAGAAGAAATACCGGCCTCTGAACCCTCTGCCCACCAGTCTGGACCAATTCCTGGACACTTTCGGCGTGGACGTTCTCTCTTTCAGGTACGAGGCCTTGCTTCTCGCTTGCTGAGCCGCCTGCGATGGTTGCGGACTGATAGATTGTTGTCATTGGACGTTGCATAGTGAATTGGGCGAGCTGGAAGAAGAAACGGAGTCCTTGGAGCTGCAGCACGTCGGCTTCATCGGCTACGTGCGTACTGTGTACAGCAGGAATGACCAAAGACGGAGTGGGGGGTCGGTTGTCTACCTCGAACTCGGAGACAACGACAACCCGCACCAGATCCTGACGGTGCAAGTGGTCGTAAACCCGCTGTTCCAGAGTCCTGCGATCAAAGGGGGCGTCAAGACGCTCACCCCCTCCGAGTCTTTGCCACTGATCCGTGTGCTTCCACCTGCCGTCGTCGACGATCTGTACGCGGAAGTCACTCGAGATGGCACGGACGGGGACAGCAAGGATGACGAGGGAGCCCAAGCAATGACGACCAAACGCCCAGAGCTGTCCTTGGGGTTCATCAAGCACTACCTGGCCAAGCCTGACAACCAGTACTTCTTCTCGATCCGCCTCTATCGCGATGCGGCGGGCCATGTCAAGTGGGAAGTCGATGCGATCCTCACTGTGCCTTCTGACCCTTAAGCGGCCAAGGAGGCAGGAACGAGGGCAGCGGAGTCCAGCCTCCTGGCGCTGAGTACAACGTGGACGTAGAAACAATATCGAACGATCATTACATCGACAACAAACGAGCAAGAGCAAAGGAGATGCAGCCTGCGCAAGCAAGCAGAACGACCACGAACAACTGAGTGAATCATGTCATCCCCCCCGCTCCACATCCTTTTATCGCACATATCCAGACCCACCCTGCAGCTACACAAAGTCATATTCGAGATGGAACAGTGGCCGCCGGCTGTCACGAGTCCATCGAGCCCCCACCCCGCCGTCTCACCTTGAGCTCCTTCTCTCTCATCTTGGGGTTTACCTGGTTTGTCCGTCATTTGGTCGGCCCTTCAAGCGATCAATCAAAGTCATGACTTTCCGGTACTTCTCCTTCTCCCGCCCCGAGGCCGGCGGACTCTTCTTCTTGCCCGTGTAGTACTCGCTCGAGCTGTGGATCTTGTAGCCGAACACGCGGGGCACGTACGTCTGCGTGGGCGGCGCCACCACCAGATGCGCGTGCGTCATCAGGAACACGTGCGGGAAGGTCGCGCCGAAGTACGCGCCGTCAATCTCTGCATCCATCACAACAACCTCACAATCAGTCCCAGTCCAAGCCCAGTCTCTTCCTAGCTCAGAGCGGACTACGTACGGCCCGCGCGCTGCGACTTGGGGAAGAAAATGTCGCGGCACTTGGGGCAGAAGACGTTGACGGTCGTGTGCCGAGGCACGTCCGACTGGCCCACGGGAAGCACGGGCTGGCCCTGGCAGTACACGCGGTGGCAGCGACCGAAGTCCACGTTCTGGTACTTCTCTAACATGGCAGCCATGCCCTTGGTCGTCAGGATGTAGCGGGCGTGGATCAGTCCGTACAGCATCTCGGCCGCCGACTCGATCATCTCCTGCTGGATCTGCGTCAGATTGTGGTCTGCAGCCCCAACACACGGCACCAGAACACGCGCTCAGCACCACCCAAGCAAGCAGTTCAGCCCCAGCCACGCTACCGCTATACACTAGACCCACCGTTAGGTGTCTCGATGTCCAGGATGATATCCAGCGCGTAGTCGTAGTACGGCACGATGCTACTGAGCCCCGTCAGGTTGAAGTCGTCCTCGATGTAGTCCTCGTCCACCTCGCACAGGAAGTTGTTCTCTCGCAGGGAGCAGAACCACGAGATCCAGCTGGTCTCCTCCTCGCTGCCTTCCACGTCGTTGTCCTCGTCGTCCTCGTCCTCGTCGTCATCATCGTCATCCGCTTGGCTCGAGTCCTCCTCTTCCTCCTCCTCCTCTTCTTCCGACGCGCTGGCTGCCGCTGGACGAGCCGCCAGCGCCTCCGAGACGCGCAGCTCCTCCAAGTGGCCGAACAGGCGCTCCATCTCCGCCTCCTCCGCCCCCTGTGCCTGAGCGCTGCCGTTCGTAGCCACGGCCGCCGCCTGTTGGCTCATACTAAACGAGTAAAGAGCGTTGCGAAGACACGTCGTCACGCCACCGCAGGCCACGCGATCAACGCGCACGCGTCTTGACAGCCGTCCGGACTGTGTCCGAGAGCTCGCTGCTTTCCCTAGAGCCCACTCGCCGTGGCTCCGTCCGCAACTCAACTTCCCCGTCGAGCTTCGCCTGCTTCCTGTCGCTTTCGTGCTGCGTTTTGCTGGCTTTTGGCGGAAAGCCACCGTTTCGCAACCTACGTAGCCGCATACCGATCACACTCGGTTGAAGGAATACCGGTCTATATGCCGTAGGATAGGAATTCATACGGTATACCGGTGTTTACATCATTTTGAATCGATTCCGTCGATCTGATGCAACGGGTGAAGATGGCGGCAGCGACTGGGGCGGACGAGGAGTGCGTGGCAGCCTGGTACGAGGCCTACGCGTCTGGAGATGAGAGCGAACAGCGTGTAGTTCATCGTCCCGTGTCCGAAGATCTGCACGACTTCGACGACGAAGACGAGGAGTATCTGGAGGAGGAGGAGTGCGAGGTCGAAGAGTTGGCGGACGACGAGCCCATGCACGTCACAGGGCGGCTGTTCCTTGGCTCCATTGACGCGGCAAGGAACTGGAGGGCACTTCAACGAGCGCGGATTGGCGGTGTGCTTGCGCTACTAGGTAAGGGTGAAGAGGCCGCCACGGTGTCGAACGGCTCCGGTTCGATAGGCGAAGAGCAGACGGAGCGGGAAGTCACACGAACAGCCATCGAAATTGAGGATTCGGGAGAGGCAGATCTGCTCGGGCGACTGCCTGGGATCGTGGCGGTACTGGGTCAGCTCATGTACGACCTTATGACAATGAGAAACGCATGTGAAGAGGACCGAAAGGTTTCTTTCCCTCTCGATTGATGTGGCTCCCTAAGCTAACGCATGCACTGAAACCTGGGAAATCGTCGATGCTGTTCGTTTCCGATAGGGATCGAGCGGAGTGGGATGATTCCAACGTCTTAGTGCATTGGTAAGTGGACAAAATGCTTGTTAACGACCTACCGGTAGCCGTCACGTTGGCGCCTTCAATCTCGTCCAATGATCTGATCGACTTGCCGTCACGAATCGTCTGTCCCGCAGTATCGCCGGTAGATCGCGCTCTCCTTCCGTGCTAGCCGCATGGATGATTGCATGCGACCCGAAGGTGCAGAGTGTGCAAGACGCCGTGGACCGGATCAGGTTTGGACAGTTGTGCTTTCTTACTGGATGGAGACCCCCAATGTCGCTACGATCTAAGTACGATGTGCATTGCTGTGGCATGTCTGCAGGATTGTCCGACCGTGGATCGAGATCAATCCACACTTCATGCGAGACCTACATCTCTTCCACGCGATTCTCGTCTCCGCTGACGCAGCTTCGTTGAGCAAAGAGCAGCAATTGGTGCTGAGGAATCGCTCATTCCCTCGCCTGGATTTCGGTGCGAACCTTGTGGACGGCATTCTGCAGGGCGCGAAGACAATCACGATGCGGCTTTTGTCGGACGTCGAGGACGATCACAACTCAGACTTGGGGAGTATTTTCCCGTATTCGCTCGTCGCGGCGACCAGCAACTCTGCCAGTTTGGATGGCGAGCGCGAAACATTCGCGTATCTGAGGATAGATCAATGTGATACCACGGAGCTGGAGGCCATCGACGCGACCACACTGCGAAAATCAGGGTTCGAGTCCATCGACGACGTGCTGTCGGTGTTGCAGCAGTTTTACCCGACGGTGACGACGACGACGCCGTTGCTCATGCTCCACTTTCAACTCATATGCGTTTGTTGACGCGACCGCCTCACTTCACTCGAATTGTTTCGGTCGACTCGGACAACAAGGCGAGGCAATGCGTGCTAAGGAGGCGAACGACTCATGTATTACATCGTTTGCATGTACAAAAAAGACAATAAAGAGCGATCTTCGTCTTTATCCGGACATTGGAGGGTCTAGCGCGTTCATCCACAGTTGCTTGCCAGTTCGTGATAGAGTCCGCCGACGATTGGGATCGCTGAGTCCTCTGCTGCTGGCACGCAACACGGCGCTTGTCGTTCCTTGTCCACGAAGCGAAGACGAGCTCGCGCGCTTAATAGACAGGCTTCGCGTAGCACTGCTGTTGCTTACGCGAGTAGCTGATGCGGAAGAAGTCCAGGCATGCACGGCCATTGAGGACGACAGCTCGGATGCGTCGGATTGCGGCTTTTCGAAGGCAGAGAAGTCCGCCCACCCTTCCTCAACAGAGGAAGCTCTGCATCCCTTGACATTGATACTTTGCTTTCGAGAGGATGGTCTTCGTTTCGTGGTGGTGAGATCCGACCGTCGCCTGCTGGTCGTTTCTGGCGTCGTGCTGAGCTGGTCGATGCACCGGCGAACGCCCTCCAGCGTGGGTCGTTCGGCCATGTCAGGCGTGAGAATCCACTTTATGAGCGCAATGAATGTCGGTGTAAACGTCTGCCCGATGCTCCCTTGAGGAAAATTGGTGTTGCCGTTGAGGATCGCAAGCTGCTGTACGCCGTCTCGCGGGTGTTCGAACGGTGACAATGGGCCAAAGGCTAGGGCGTAGAGCACGCAGCCCAGCGCCCAGACATCAGTGCGCCCGTCGATCAGAACATGGGCGGCCGAATCAGTGCCCGCGTCCCACAGCTCGGGGGCACGATAAGGGGCGCTGCTGTATCGCGCAGCTTCTTCCCACAGCGTCTTGTTTTCCATTCGCCCAGTCACAGTCACTTGTAACGGGGCAACGGAGCCAAAATCCATGAGGAGCGGCTCGACGGGGTCACTGGAGGTCAGCAAGATATTGCCCGGCTTGATGTCGCGGTGGGCGAAGCCAAGATCGTGCAGCGCTGCAACGGCATCCACTAGCAGCGCGAAAAAGCGCAGACAATCGTGTTCCGTGAACGCTGGAGTGTCTGTAGTGTGAGAGGCAACAGGGACACAACACGAGCCAGGTTACAAACGCCATACAAGAGCTGTTTGCAGACTGGATGCATTGCTGTTAAGATAGCCACGTACGTTTGCGGGCGGCCTCGTCCAGAAATGACTGCAGTGAACCGCGACTCGCAATGGGGAACAGCATGAGCACTTCCTTCTCGGCCGTTCCGTCGAATACAAGCCGACTTCGATCCTGCAACTGATGCGTGGTAGGATGCAGAGTCACAGCCTCCGCTGCGCTGGAGGACTGGCGTCTTCGTACCTCAGCTGCAGTGAGTGCCAGTACGTTCGGGTGGACCAGTCGCCGCTGCACTTGGATCTCCAGCAGCAGTCGCTCCAGGTCCTCTCCTTCGGTCACGCGGCGCGTCCACTTGAGCGCAAAGTGACAGCCGTCACGCCGCACCTCGTACACGTGCGCAAACCCACCTTCGCCCAGGGAGCCCAGCACCTCATACACCTTCCCGTTCACGCGGACCAGCGAGTTCCCCATCGCGCCAATGCCGAACTCCGAATGCGGCTGTCCATCTTCAAGAGCGACAAGACCCAAATTAGTGCTTGGCGGCTGATTGGGTTCGGGTTTAGCTCAGATCTGAGTTCGTTGTCGGAAGACATCAGTCCGATCTTGACCCAATTGCAAGCAGGGAGAAGGCGATGGAGAAGGCGATGGAGACGGCGGCGGCCGTGCAAAGGTAAGGCAACGCTAGACCAGCTCGCCTGGTTGGACGCATGGACTAATCAAAGCTAATGCCGCTCTTGGCTGTGCTGACTGCATGCAGGCCACAGTCCTTCGCCGTTCTTAACGACGTGGCGCGCGACAAGCTCGCGCAGGTCTTGGCCCGAGTGCTGGAGAAGCTGGCGACAACTGTACTCCATCTATCCATACATGAGCAGGCACCCTTGACATGTTGGGCACTTGCCCATAGCAGCAATTGCCTTACTGTTGCTGGATGGATGCTTTTGCCTTCGGTTCTGCGTGTGGCATAGGAAACGGAAGTGTTCACCGACAATGAGAAGACCCAGTTGACAGAAATGCTGGGCTTCTCCGCAGCGCAGATCGACGAGACGGTCGCAATCGCCACCGAAATCTTCCGGGATGCCGCGACCTTCGGCCAGATTGACAGGAATATGCTGGCCACACGCGGCGTCACGGACAAAGTGGCGCACATTGTGGAGAAGACGTGGCGCAAGAAAGGTCGCTCGGTGGCTGCACAGGTGGCGGCGGCCCATCCGACCGAGACGCCGCCACTCGTGCTGCAGCACACGGACTGGCGTCTGCACTTGGAGATGGGACACAGCAAGCTCGCTGGCCAGTCGCAGCCCACTGCGATCTTCCAGATGGAGATGGCAGACACGAGCTCGTCGATGAATGAGGTGCGAGTGATTGGGAATGGCTCCTTTTAGAACGAACGTGGGCTGCTGTTGTTACTGACTGTTAGTGATGCATTGCAGACGGAGAAGCTGGACGTTGAGCTGTCCCACGCGGAGCTGCATGCGCTGTTTCTGCAGCTCAACGCCATCCAAACGGAACTAGACGCGCCGATGGCGCCGTCGGCTCCTTAGGACTATAATTCCGACACGGCCATCCGTGCTGCCGTCGGGGGACGTGTCATGGCTTTGCTGTTGGGCTCGTGCATTGAATGACCATTGGAGCTTGTGCTGTCATGTCCAGCATGAAGTATACACTGCTTCGCACGTATACTCGTCGACACGCGCATCCTTCGTTCCCATTGGCTGGCCAGTGTAGAATCAGCATTTGAAATAATGCCCTCGGCTGGCCCAAAATGATTTCTAAAGCACCCTTCATCTCGTTTGACGTTTCTAAACGCGATCATAATCCAACAAGCGAAAGCGACAGCACAAGCATGGCGTCCATGGGGTTCTACACGCTGGAAGATGGCGCGCCGGAGTTGCTGCAGGCGCTGTGCGTGGCTGTGGCCACTGAAAAGGCCGCTGACCCCTCGAGCACTCACGAATATCTGGGCGATTCGCGCCGTGAGAACCACATCGAGGCGCTGGCGGACCCCGTGGAGTTCAAGGGCATCCACATGCACGGCTGGGTCATCGGCTCCAACAAGACTCACATCACGCCCATCGACACCGTCGACAAGTGCGTAATGGCTGCATGTACCGCTGTATTACAGTTTTCTGATGAGAAGAACTCAATTGCGGTGTGTGTGTGCGTGTGTGTGTGTGGAAATGATAGAATTGGCGAAGTGGCCAAGCTGACGCCGCCCGAGATGGTCTTCGGCAAGAACCAGCTGCTGCTGTTCCATGAGTCCTCGGGCGTGTGCTACAACTTCCTGGCGGTGGAGGCGCTCAAAGGTGCGCACTTCCCCCCGCCGTCCAGTGCTGAGGCGCAGGACATTGTGGCCAACCAGCAGCTGAAGGTCTCCATCGCCAAGCACAATACCAACAAGTACGTATCGCAAAGCCACTCCCAACGTGACAGAGTCTCATTGACATTCACCTAGCATCCGCGTGTATTGTATGCCTTGGGAAAACAGGGAGGACGTGAAGGAGCTGGACATCACGTACGATTGGACCTACTCGACAGACTACAAGGGTTCGCTCCAGCACTTGACACGGACAGTAGGCGCGCCGGTGGTCTTCACGACTAGCAGCGAGGAGGTGGCGGTGGAAGTCACGCAGGAGCGGATCAACATGGAGAAGTTGAAGGAGCGTGAGCCCATCCTCTGGTTCGAGGACGTTGGGCTGTATGAAGACGAGCTGCACGACCACGGCACCTCCGCCATGTCTGTGAAAGTGGTAAGTTCGCCCGTTCACTCCCGTTGCCTTCGATGTGGCCAGTTCTGACGTTGGGGCTTGGCTTTGAATGCCATTCCACGTAGCGCGTGATGCCGTCGGGTTTCTATGTGTTGTCGCGGTACTGGATGCGTCTGGACCACGTGGTCGTGAGGCTGCACGAGACGCGAATCCACCACCTGTTCGGCAGCGACCACTTCCTGCGCGAGTACACCCGCAAGGAGGAGCAGTTTGAGACGCTGTTCGGCCAAGGCCACCCGAAGAACATGGTCAATTACACCAACATCGACACGTTCCAGCACCTGCTGCCGGTGCGCGAAGCCGTGTATGAGAAGGTGATGCTCCAGTAAAGCATCGGCCAGAATCGTGGGCGACGAGAGGGCTTCGAGCGTTGAAGACACTGGCGAGCGCCACTTGAAGAGGAAGTAGAGCAGTAAGCTTAGCGTTCTTAAATACTGGAGAATGGGCGACTGACTACATGCATAGTCTGCTAACTTTCTGCGGCTTCTTGCGCATCCTATCGATACCCCTCGGGCAGTTCGGCATCGTACACGACCAGACTATCCTCGTTGGACGAGAGGGTGACGGCTGCAAACACGGCTCGGGCCTGGAAGGAAAGCCACGCGATGCTCTTCGACTGCACGGCACTCACAGGCGCTTTCGTTTCCAGCTCCAGCTCCAAGTCCGCATTCATACGGTCTGCCTCATGAGACTGCGAAGCATCGGTTGCCCCAGCGGCAGCAACAGGTTCCACTCGCTCCGTATCTGGCTCCAGTTGGGCTTCGTCCTCACGGAAGAACGCCACCTGCTGCTTGTTCATGTCTAAATAGACGCCGATGACGTCGCCCTCAGCAAACGACTGTGCTCGACAGACCTCGACGCCGTTACGGAGGAGCAGGCCGCTCGCCGCATAGCCAACGCCAGTATCGACGGTCCCGGTCTCGGAAGGCGCGATGCCCACTACGACGCTCTGTTGATCGACGAGGCGCTCGATCAACACCTCCCAGTAATGTCTGCCGCTTGTGTAATAGCGGTGCCTCAATACGCGCGTCCGCCTACAGCAAAAAGGCTGGCTCCCATCTACACAGGACCACTGGCTAGTTAGTGCACGTCACGTCGGCATCCATTTGATCGCATCGCTACGACAAGCCACCTCCTGCTGCTGCCGCTGGAAAGCAGGCAGCGCAGACGACAGGTGCCTCGCTTTCACGTGACTCCAGCTATGAAGAGACAAGAGCGGCTTAACGTACGCGCAGCCATTAATCACGCCTCCCCCCGCCGCGCCGCATCAATCGCGACGAAATCAGCCTCGCAGCTCTGCAACTCAACAACACGGCGCCTTCTTTCAGGTGGCCCACACCTTGTGGGTAATGTACTGTATTACATTAGCGAGTTGCCACATTGTGCCCAGCTCAGCTAGTCGGCGGCATTGCGATTCTAAAATAAGGAGTGCGTGAGGCATATCCCTCATCTAACGCTATTCTTCTGATATTGTGTTGACCAATCTGATCGTCACACTGAGGCACAAACGACGGTAATTGGTTCATTTTGGCCACAATATGGTTGCCTCAATAATGGCAGACGACCTGTGTTTGCGACAGCCGCCATGCAAAGCTCCCCGGCGCCGACGCCCGCGTTCGTGCGCCGCATGGAGCACACGAGCCGCTGCACGGGGGAAAGCCGCGCGTCGCAGTGTCCCGTGGACCTGACGAACGTGCTGAACGACGCGGCAGCTCTCCAACAGCTCGTGGTCGCTCTCTTCGGGCCCTTCGAGCAGATGCACGTGGACCAGGTCGTGGCGCTGCTCGTTGACGAAACGAGCAGGGACAAACAGGAGACGACAGCGGCGCGTCCCTCTCCGGTCAAAGAGAAGAACCAAATGCACCACGAAGCAGTTGACCCAGTGGATGCCGTTTCGATGCCGTTGCACCGATTCACGACCGCCATCGCTGGCGCCATTGCAGGTGCCAAGCAGCTTGGTGAGCTCCCCCAACTGGCTGGGATGTGAACCCTTGAGTTCTTGTGCGCTTGAAGTGACTGAGGCGGGGTTGTGATTGTTTAATGTTAGCGTACGGAGAGGTGACGGTGCTGAAGAACGGGGAGGCGGCATCGAGCGTGCGGGGAAAGGCTGGGGTTGCCTCCCGGCAGCCGACTGTCCGCGCCTCTGTGTGTCAACGCATCGTGTCCATCGATTGCCACGAGTCCGGCCTGTGTGTGGAGCTGAAGCGCAGGGCGATCGGAGAAGCATCACGCGTGCTGCTAGGTACGACACCTCAACGGACTAGATGATTTGGCATCCATGTGTGGTTTTCTGGCTGTTGATACGTTTGCTTTCGATAGTTGTCGACTGCATCAACGAGGTGGACAGCGTTCTCGCGGCGCGTGATGCTATCACTCGACTGGGCGGTGACGTGGTTGGCGTCAGCTGCATGATAGCTACAAATGCCAGTCTGCTGCTGAGCCTCAAAGCCGCCCAAGTACCTTACAGCTGCTCGTGGACGCCTTCAGCTGGTGCTGAGCTGAGTGCCTTCCACTCTGGAACCGAAACTGGTGCGCGAGTTTCCACCTGTGTTTGCCATCAAGCAGAACCCAGCGGCGGACAGAATTCGAGGAAGCGCCAACGGAGTACGGAAGTGGACCCCACGGTTCAAGTGCGTCTCAGCCACCGCACTGCGGAATACCAGGTACGAAGGGTCCAGCTGTCTCGAACTGGGCAATACTGCTGGGCATGATCTTAGCCTTTGAAGCCTGATGTCGTGTGTTATTTTATCACAGGCCAACAAACCAGGAGAAGATCGCAGCGTCAACATCATCAAAGTGACTGATGAAGGTATTGATTGCTAAGAGTGGAGGAAGCGTCTGGGTGGAAGGTGGGCAATGGAAAGTACTCACTCTCTTCCTGTGTTTCGTTGTGCGTGCGACTTCTGCTTTAGGTGTTCGAATTAACGCGGTGCTTGACGGCCATGGAGGCTCACGAGCCGTTGAGTACGTCATATAGATGCGGCCAAAGCGCTCTTCACTGCCCATCCTAATGGATTATACTGTCTCTTCCCGTAGACGCCTTCGTGCCTCGCTGTGCCAACGCATCCTTGCGGACGTTTCGAGTGACAACTCAAGCAACGAAGTGACGGAAATCATGAAGAACGCATTCGCGCGCTGTGACGAAGAGCTAAAGCAGTCGCTGATGGCGTTGTCCCCGGAAATCCGGATGTCGAAGGGCTACTGCAACGCTGGATCGTGCGCAGTCGTCGCTCTTTTCATCAACACGGCTCTGTACGTTGCCAACGTGGGGGACTGTGCTGCCGTATTGGGGAGGGTGAGCAAAGAAACAGGAGGTCTCCAAGCCGTGGAAGTGTCGGTGGATCATTCCTGCAACAACGTACAGGAAGCGCGGCTCGTGGTTGAGCGTTCTCGGGACCGAAATGCCATCCGATTGAGCAAAGACGACCAGGCGAATGGCTCGAACGGCTTTGGCGTGAAGCGCGTGGCTGGCAGCTTGGCGATCACGCGCGCATTCGGAGATTTCTACCTCAAGTGTGAAGAACTGAGCTCGGCGCCGTTCAAGGTATACCCCATGTCCCTGCTCACGATCTATGGTAGCAGTGATACTCATGCGTGTTTGGCTGTTGTGTTTATGGTAGAGCAAGGTGCCTTACATTACAGCTGAACCCAGCATCACCACCGTGTACATGGATGGCAGCGAGAAGTTCGTCATCTTGGCGAGTGATGGGCTGTGGGAGGTCATGACGGCGGAAGAGGCTGCCCATATCGTGGATAAGTTTGATCCGGGGCAATCGCTGTTCTTTTCGACAGCCAGCGCTGCTCTGATCCATGCAACGCTCGAGAAGATCGCGCATCGAGACGGACTGATGATCCACGAACTGATGGCGATGACGCAAGGGCCGGCTCGGCGGCGCTTTCATGACGACATCACATGCACAGTTGTGTATATTGACCACGACCAGAGCTTTCAGCAGCAAGCGATTGACCGTCGCGAAGGAGACGACAAGTCCGTGGTTTGATGAGTTGAGCCGAAGTGAGAGCGTGCGTCTATTCCGACATCATCATGTTCACATACTCGACGTAGTTGATGTTGCCGTGCTGGTCAGGCTCCAACTGCGAAGACATAAGAAGCATCAGTCACTTTTGTCTGTCATTCGGGGCGCTGTTAACTCAAGCAAGTACCTGACTGATGAGCTCTTGCGCTTGCTCGGGAGATATCTTGTCTGCGCCGTAGGTCGTCAGCGCAACCAGCAGTTTGTCCGCCTTGATGAATCCAGGAGCCGACGCGTTCCCTTCGAAGGCTTTGAACGCGTTTTTCACCTGATCGGCCGTGTAGGTCGCGTTCACCTTCCTCGACATGACGGCCACGAACTCGTCAAAGTCGATCTCGCCGTTGCTGTCCTGGTCGATCTCGTGGATCATGAGGTCGATCTCTTCCGGAGACGTGTCGATGCCCAGCGTGTCCATCAATTCGCCCAACTCGACCTTCGTGATGGATCCGCCGCGGTCCTATGCAAGCCAAACACACAGGAAAACCGCCGAGAAACACGTAAGAAGTGGTGCGGACTGCCTGCTTCTGTTTGGGAAGACATGACGGCACGTACCCGGTCGACAAGGTTGAAGATTTCCCGGAACTCGACGAGCTCCTCGGACGTCAAGTGGTGCGTCATGTTGAATACGCGGCTTCCTGGCGGTCAGTCAATTCGGCTGAAAACGCGTGCGTTTGTTGGTCTACGCCTCAGCCAGTCGGGCGAAATGTGAGACCTGACAGCGATAGAGTTGGGAGAAACGAAACCAACCAGCAGGCGAAACTTCCTTTCGTCAATCCATATATGGAAACCTGAAGCAAGTTGCGGACCTAGCCTCTCCTCAAAGCGGTGGCAGCGCGTTGGATACCAGTCGATGGAAGCCTCCCGCTGGTTTGGAGCTCCGACGCGTCTGTGCTTTATTCTGGCGTTGCAGCGAAAGCAGACTGAAGATCGACGCACTCGCTTTGATTTTGCTGCGCACGAATCCGGTCGGTAGCATACCGAGACGCACTCCAGTTTCGTGGGCTTGAACGGACGAGTCGCGCCTGCGAATCGCAAACCACGCATGTTGGATGCGTCGGGCTGCGGCCAGTTCACGCTGATGCTTCTGCCGAATGAAATCGACGATCTCACGACCGCTTTGCAGGAAACGTGGGGTGGGCAGCCCCTGATGCCCGAAAGAGAGCTGCGCTGCCGACGTCGTGGCGGTCTTGTGGAAGAACGATGCGTGTTTGCCGACCATCAACGCCATTGCCACGCAGGTGAAGCTTGGAGTGCGGGAGCGGTAGAGTGGCGCACTTCGCAATGACGGCAAAGCCGCTTCGGCGTGGAGGATGATGGTGCTCTCCGGCTCTGGCACCGCAACCGCGGCGTCGTTGTCCGGCTCCGTCTGCTCTTGGATATCGGTAGGAATAACGTCGGATGGAGTCGTAGATTCAGACGGCACTTGCGACTCAAGCAGGACGTCCTGCTCCTCTGGAACCTGGCGATTCGGTGACTCAAGATGATCATCACCAGTTCCATACCCGAGTGTGGGAGACAGCGGCTCAAGCTGCTGTTCCTCCATCTCGGACACGAACTGCTCCACGATGTTGAGGTGCTCGGCAGATGAAGATACAGCCACAGGTGAAACTTGCGACGTTATGACATCGTCATCGTGAGTGTCCACCTCTGCTTCAGAGGAAGACGCAGACTCGGAATTGCCTTCGAGATCCTCTGGCACGGGTAGTCTGTCAGCATTGAGCCTTTCGTCAATGGAATTGAGAGTTTCTTCCGGTGAAGAAGTAGAAGCGTCAGGCAGCTGAAGGTCGCTCAAGTCTTCCCCCTCTTCCTGCACCGGTTGCTCCAACTCCAGGAGTTGCCCTGACCCGCTTGAAGCCGTGGTTGATCCCAACTCTTCTCCACGGCTCTCACTGCTGGTAGCGTCTTCATGGACAGGTTGCTCCGCCTCGCGGAGTCGCTCAGTCGCGTTTAAAGTAGTTCGTGGTCCCAACGGCCCCCCAGAGCTCTCACTGCTGTTCAGTCTACTTTGCTGGCCACCACGGAGGAACAGAAAAACATCCTGTAGAAGCAGGTTGGGATACAGTTGTGGCTTGGCAAGAGAGCTCGCGACACGCCGGACACCGATCAGCAGCAGGTCGATGCACAGATACGCGATCGACAGCAGCAGCACCAGTGTCACAACCACCGTCCAGGACTTCTTGGACTGCAACTCTCCCTCCAATTGGTCCAGTTGCTGACGCTCCAGAGTCGCGTATGCTGTATCCCTCGAGCGGTTTGCAAGCTCAAAGTTTTCAGTGTCGACCTGCTTTGGAGATATCGTGTCTTGAGAGCTCTCGCTATCTTCAATGTCGTCGACAATCACTGCAGAGCGCTGCTCCTCCGTTTTCGTAGGCGCCTCTGCTTCAACGCCATGGGGTGGCGCTGTCTCCACCTGCTCGTCGTCTTGGCCTTGGTTACTCATGTTAAAAGTCTCCTCCGTCGAATTCACCGTAATCTCATTTTGTGTGCCAGAGATTGCGACTTCGTCGTCTTCCGTAGACTCGTCATCACCAGTACTTCCTTTCTCCATGTCGACGTCGGTGACAACACCCACAGAGGCATCGTACACTTCTGTGTCAAGGTCATTCACAGCATTCTCGTTCTCTTCCGCATCGACACGGCCTTGCTCTACTGGATTCGAGGCTGAGAGGTCCGAGTCGGCACTTTGCGCGACCGTGTCTCCTTCTTCAATGGATTGGAGACCCAGATCATCAGACGTCTCCTCCTCAGTGAATGAAGACGTGGGCAATTCACCCTCTTTAAAGACTGAAAAATCCAGAGCAGCAATCATACGCTCGACGATCGAGAGACGCTCCAACACGTCCGGTGCCTCCAATTCGGACGAAGAAGCCTCGCACGGCGTTAGAGCGAGCATCCACTCAAACGACAGAGCCAACGCCTTCTCAATAGCCTGCTCACATTTGGCCGTCTCAAACCCTTCATCCACCCCAACACTCTGCTGGACGAAGCTGCACAGGTCGACTGCGATATTCTCCGGGCCATCCTGCCTCCACAAAACTGATCCAGGCGTCTCGCTGTCCCGAAGCACGTTCTTGGCGACCATGAAGCCCGGCAGAGCCTCCTCTGCCCCCGGAGTTTTGCAGAACCGCTGGAAGTTGACCACGTTTTCCAGAGCTTCTTGGAGAACACCAGCGCAGCGCGTCGTCTCGAGTCCATGCTCTCGACAGAAGAGCTGCAATTGGGCAGGCACGTGACGCCGCACATCCACACGCAGCAAGAATGGCTGGACGTCCAGCAACAGCGGGAGCACCAGCCACATTGGCGGCGTCATGGATTGGACAGAGGACGTGGAGATCGAGACCCGGTCACGATCCGACACAGTGGAATCCCCCGCGATCTGCAGCCATGCACGACTCAGCGCTGTCAGTGCCAGCGCCCGCCACACACAGACGCGCACCATTGACTCCTGTCGCTCTTGCGTTCTTCTCAAGCAAGCGCCTCTCACTTGGGTGCGTGCTTCTCTGCCAATTAGCAACTGCGGACGTTGATGTGCGATGCGCACGCGACTCTTCGCGGCCGAAACGATCTTTTGGAGCGTTGAGTGGGATCGGGAATGAGAGGCTCCCGTAAAAATAAAGAAGAAACCTCCGCAATAGCCTACTTCATTTGTTGGTTTCGAAGCTTCATTCGCAATTCTGAAACTTTCTTTTTCGTTTTTTATGACTTCAGCAACTACCGCTGATTGCCGAGCTTACAAATGATAGGTCAGTACGATGGGCAAGCAATTGTGATCGGGCCAATCACATGACGCTCGCCATAAAACAGCACGCGGTCAGATTGCATTCGAAAAAATGCTCAAGCAAAGTACCGGTATCAATCACTCTTTACCATTTCGGTCTGTTGAAGTTGCGGATGTTGCGTTACTTCACGTGGCGTCACTTCCCAGATACCGGCTTCCGCATGCTGCCAGATCATGATGAGCTCGCCGCCCCCGACCAAGAAAGCGCGCGTTATGAAGAACGGCGGCGCCGCGGCTTCCTCTCGTGACGTGTGCATCGTCGGCGTGGCGCGCACGCCCTGCGGTTCTCTTCAGGGCAAGTTGGCGGCGCTCGGGGCCCCAGAGCTCGCCGGAATCGCCATAAAAGGTATATTTCCGCCATCGCCTTGAATTATTTCCCCTCCCAGAACCGACCGAGCTATCCCTCATCGTGGCTCTTTTGCTTGGAGCAGAGGCGCTTGTTCGCGCCGGAGTGGTGTCCAGTGACGTGGAAGAGGTGATCCTGGGCCATGTGCTGTCTGCCGGCGCGGGCCAATCCCCAGCGAAGCAAGCCGCGATGCGCGCGGGCTTACCGCCGTCGGTGGTCTGCACGTCGGTGAACAAAGTGTGCGCGTCTGGGATGAAAGGTGCGTTTTTTTTTCATCCTTGCGGTATTGACGTGCTAGCTGCCCGATTTACGGCTGCAACCGGTTGTTTCTGACCGACGAAAGCATACTGTACACGGATGATCTGCTGTGGTACATGTGTTGTTCGGCTTTGATTCTAGCGGTGATGTTCGGTGCTCAGGCCATCATGCTGGGGCTACGAGACGTGGTGGTGGTGGGTGGAATGGAGAGCATGAGTCAGGCGCCGCATCTGTCAAAGAAGGCCCGTGGCGGCGCTCGCTTCGGAGATCTGGTGTTCTCAGATGCCCTCCAGACGGTGGGCTGCATGTATTTCTCCTGTTCGCACTTGCTTCCTGCTTCCGTACTGATCTTCAGTGATTATCGCTTCTGATGCGTACAGGACGGACTGTTCGATGCCTATGAGGACATCCCCATGGGCGACCTAGCAGAGGAGTGCGCTCGGAAACTCGACGTCTCGCGCGAGGCGCAGGATGCCTATGCTGCTGAGAGTTATCGCCGTGCACGCGAAGCCACCAGCAACGGGAAGTTCAAGCGAGAGGTGGTCGATGTGCAAGTTCCCGCTGCAAAGCGTGGTGCAGCGCCTCGGGTTGTGACGGAGGACGAGGAGGTGGTCGCGCGAGCAGTGGATATCGCGTCGCTCAGCAAATTGCGTCCGTGCTTCCAGCCGAGCGAGGATTTCGGTCCGACGGTGACCGCGGGCAATGCGTCCCCCATCAGTGACGGCGCCGCGGCGCTTGTGCTCATGAGTCGAGAGAAAGCTGTCGCGCTGGGAGTCACCGCCAACATTCAGGCTGTGGTGCGAGGCTTTGGCGACGCCGAACAGGAACCGCGATCGTTCACCACGTCACCGGCGCTAGCTATCCCCAAGGCGCTCGCAAACGCGGGTGTTAAGCAAGACACCGTGGATTTCTTTGAAATTAACGAGGCGTTCGCAGTCGTCGCGTGCGCCAACATGAAGTTGCTGAAACTGGATGCTGCCAAGGTGAACGTGTATGGCGGTACGTTGTCGTTGTTATGTAATATGTGTTTCGGTCGATCATTAGGTGAGTGAGTTACGGATCTTCCTCTTTGCTGCCATGATGTTGAACAGGTGCCGTGGCGATTGGTCATCCGCTGGGCTGTTCAGGGGCACGCATCCTCGTCACGCTGTGCTCCGTACTGCACCAAGAAGGCGGCCTCATCGGATGTGCCGCCGTGTGCAATGGCGGTGGTGGCGCCTCCGCCGTGGTCATCGAGAAGATGTAAGTCAAGTGACCACAGAAAGCGGAAACTGATGAAGTTGCGTAAGTGTTTGTTCATGAATTCAAGGAACCGAAGAGTGCACGGCCACTCGCACTCGCGTGGCATCCCTTTGTGTTAGACAAGCGGCGCGTCTTCGGGTTTTCGACGTCGGTTCTTAATCATCGGTCGCGAGCTTCGCGTACACGCGGGACGTGTAGAGGATCGTGGCGAGTGAGATGGCGATGAGCGGAGCGAACGTCCAGTTGAGCACGTACTGGATGCCTGGCAGACCCACGACCGTGATGGCGACGTCGCCAATCGCGCGCCCGAAGGTGCCGGCCTCGGTGGCCAGCAGTCCCGAGTTGAACGTGCCCTTGGCGAAGGATTTGGGGATGGTCTTGGACAACAGCGACA
>MBAC02002654.1:0-18251 GCA_001712635.2 Nothophytophthora sp. Chile5 | reverse complement strand
ACAGGCACCGAGAGCGTGACGATGACAGACGCGGACGGGGAGGAAGCGGAGATAGCGGGAGACAGGAGGAAGAAGCCAAGAGATCGAAGGAGAGTCGCCCCTCTTTCCTTTTCCACGGGCAAGTCGTGTACTTGCAGTTGGGTGTTCGGCGCAGAAAAAACAGTAGTCGACTATTCCGATCCGAAATGATGCTGCCAATTAACACAGAAAGTGTGCATGTAGTCGAGCAATCAATGGATGTCGGCGCAAAAAAACCCGAAGTTGGCTCCTCCGATCTGAAATGATTACGCCAATATATATTTCATTCAAGAAAGAACAATTAGCAATCATTTCCGTGCGGAAGAAGCCCATTCAGCAACCTCTGACTAAAGTTGCTGAAACTCAGCCTAATCGCCTTCCACACTCAACTCGAGTCTCAAGTCCCAGCACTGCTTGGCAGGCAGAGCCCACGCATTTTGTGACCTCTGTGCATATACACGGGACAGTGGGTGTGGGTGCAATTTCGCTCCGTTGGCCTTGCGTCGAAGAGGTGATGATGTCGAGGGCGTAGGAAGGTCACGGCAGCGCCCAGATCCTTGCGCAAGAGTAAGGTACAGCGTGGCTGGCTACATGCATGCACGTGCTGAAAGGATACTGTACGCAGGCAACAATCATCAGTCTCCACATCATCGCGCCGCAAATGGGGCTGCAACTGCGCCAGCTCCAATGCACAGCTATCTCGTTTCAAGAAGCACACTTTTTTGAGCGAACGGAAAGGTATATATTGTGTGCACGAATCAACCAATGTAGTTTGGTTAAATAAACAGCGATAGCGGTGGTGGTTTCTTTGGCGTGGGTTTTGCTATGGTACACTTCGACCGGAACGCACCATCAAAATGACCGGGAGCTCCATCAACGAGCAGGAGGCAGGGGACAATACCCGGCTGAAGGCGAAGCGACGCCGTCGAGGTCGCGCGCGAGCGGGTGGTGGCGGTGAGCAAGTGGTTTGGATCTGGGACCCAGTGGCAGCCGAAGAGGCTTCGTCTCACGCGTCGAAGCTTCACGCCATCTTGCCGGCGTTTCCGTTCAGGGTCTCCGTGATGAATCTGCTGGGCGGCAAACTGGGTACGGCGGTGCTGGTGGCGCGATATCCGTCCAGTTTCCCTGGGATGAGGAAGCTGATGGGCGGCAGACGCGTGCCCGGGGCTCCTACCGGCGCTGGGGGCGGAGGCAGCACTGCCAGACCGTTGTGTAGCCCCCCGGCGGCGGCGTACTGCATATTCCTGAAGGCCTCCGTGGAGTTCTGGTCGTAGTTGAACCGGTAGGGAGACACCGAGGAGGCGTTCGGGAAGGCGGCTTCCAGCGACGTGATGGAATGCAGACTTTGCCCGCGGGTGTCGGCGCCGCCCACCCCAATGCTGCCGAGCTTGGCGCGGCGCGCGACACTGACCATGCGGTGCTTCCGATCGCTCTTGCGCTGATGCTCGTTCTGCCGGTCGCGGTGGAAGTGACAAAGCGTATGCAGTTGGCCATTGCGCTTGGTGGCGCGCGGGTTGGAGCACTTGCCGGACTTGTACTTGCACAGCAGCTGCTGCTGCGCGCCGCGCGGCGAGCTCAACGAGCAGGCGGCCGTGTAGCTGTTAAGCGCGTCCTGCTGTGCGTTCATGAGATGGCGGCGCTGCAGACGGCGGCGGTCGTGGCGACGAAGACGGTAGAGCTCGTTGCCCCGGTTGGCACTGTCCACTTGCAGTCCCGCGAGCTGCTCCCGTTCGGTCCCTAGCATGGATCGGAGCTCGCTTCGAGGTGTCGACGAACGTAAGAGTCGGAGCTGAAGTCCTGCCCCCTCTTCTGGTCCAGTCGCTTTGTGTGTTCCCCTGCTTTCGTTCCGCTGCTGGGGCGTGAGGAAGCGCGACGATGGTCTAAGAATCACGCGACCAATTCGGAAATGGGCGCTGCTGGAGTGAGCGCGCGAACGAGCGTGTGTGCCGGTAGCCAACGGAAGGGCAGGCGAACAACCAAACAAACACCCGAGAGGGAGAAAGAATGCGACTGTGGCAACCACCGCGTGAAAAGTAGCAAGTGCGTTGCAGCAAGTGGCAAGTGGAGCGAGGGCTCCAGTGCGGCTGGCTGGCGCGGGTTCTGGTTGGGCTTGCACTGGGGTGGGGGGCGCTTCTGAACTGAGAAGGGAGATGAGTGGCGGCTTTTGGAGATTTTGGTGCACCAGAGACTTGCCGCAATATTCGAATGGCACTTTCCAGAAAAAAGCTATTCTAGCCCCTCTAAAAAACAAGAAACGAAAGCACGAACGGCTTGCTGTCCCAGCCTTCCTTCCAGCCCGGCAGCCGAGCAGAAGCGCCGCGGAATCAACCAAGAAACCAGAAAGAAAGGGAAGGACGGAAAGCGAAAGAAGGAAGAAACGGCGTCCAGTTACGTATAATGAGTTGATGCCTTCCGCCTCGACTCGGGTGTTGGCTGTTGGCGCTCCGGGTTCGTCCACTTGGCTCCCTCAACTCGAGGCGACAGTGCGAAGAGTGCCGAGGTGGCTTCGCTTCAGGCCCAAGATGCCCCCACCCCCTCCCTATACCAGTCGGTGCTGGGGTCAACTCTCGTGCTTTGTGGGCAGGATCTGCTGAAGAAAAAGGTTCAGTGGCCGACCTCTGGAAGAGCTTGTTTCACCCACCACGCGCCATCTGCCCGCCCTGCATCTGCCTCGCTCGCCATCACTCCGCCAGCCTCGCCACGCGCATAACCTGGCCACGGGCTTCGGGCCAGCATTTCGGCCCCAACTTGTCTTTGGTATGACGCAAGAAGGGTTTATAAGAGGTGGCGGGGCGCAGCACCAGTTCAAGCAAGGCGCGTGTGATTTCTGAAAAGACGCAGACAGTTCGGGGCAAAAGGGCGGAAGGAGGCGTTGGGCCACTTGCTACTGATTTATCTCGTGTGATTTACTGCCCGTTTCGCTCGGTTATTCACGCGTGAGTCTTCCCCTGCGACCACCCGCGGTGGCCACACGCTGGCGCCGCCATCCGTCAAGATACCACGCTGATTGGTGGCGCTACGTACCCCGCCCCGCGGCTGACTGTCGAGGCTATTGGCCTCCCACTCCGTCGGGTAGTGTGGAACTTCATTGCTCGTCGTCATTGGATCTTTGGCTTGAAACGTGGCGCGCACACTCACTTGCCAACCAAGCAAAGGCAACGGTGGGATCTTTTCCACCACCGTGGGAGTGCTCGCCAGCCAAACGGAGGAACGCCGTCGTCGGTTCGCTCCCGCTTCATCTTCAAATTCAAAAACAAGACGACTTTCTGTGGTCGCTTTCTTATTCGCTCTCTTTCCCCCTTCTGTTTTTAGCGCAAAACGGGTGCTAAATTCGCTATTTCGGGAGGGAACTTTGGAGCGATGAATCTTGGGGAACTTGGAGGGGAACGTTCTACCGATTTCAAACGCTTTGAGCGGATGTTTCTTTCGCGCATGCGACAAATGAGCGGGCACTCGGAGCGACTTCTCGCCAAAGTTCTTTTATCGAAAGCGACTCCTGCATGCCCTTCAATCGCACTCGCCTGCGCATGCGAGGGTGGAGATATCTGTAATTCGCGAGAGAGAAACCCAATCGAAACGATGGCGTTTCGACCACCACCCCTGTCCTGCCTCGCCCCCGTTTTTGCCGAGGACTAAGAAGTGAGCTGGTGCACAGCGCAGATGACTTGATGGCGTCGACGACTGGCCCCTTCCGCCGACATGGCTCCCACTTGGTCGTGAGTCACGCGTACGCATGGGACCGATCAACTGGCGCCTCGCTCGTGCCCAGACGAGCCACGCACTTTGCTACGTGGCACCGAGTGAGGATAGCGAACTCTTCCGAACGCCCCCGTTTGATATCCCTGTCCGCAGCCTGTGACGCGGCGCAGACTTGGCGGATTATCTAGGATGTGAGCTTTTTTTATAGGAGCACTATGATCGCCAGCGTGTTTATTCGATGTTTCCCTTGTCGCTACGGTTCGGATCCTTCTTGCTTCTTTTTTTCTCAAGACCGCATGCAGCTCGTGTGTGAGAGAGTCGCCCATCCATCCGTCGACCAGCCCAGCGACGCGTTCTCCCTCCATGAGACTCGCGCGGAAACTGCTGGACTTGGCAGCCACAAAACCGCAAAAAGAGGCGAGAAAAAGAAATTGTGGAGAAAGTTTCTACGCGCGGCCGCGCGTTTCTAGAGCAGCGTTTCGTTAAGCAGCGCTGCGGTCTCAGCAGTCGCCGTGTATGTCGGTTGGCATAGGGCGTCACTAGCCGTCCGTCACCAACAGGCGTCGCGTGTATCCATAACACATTTCCCGTTGAGTCTGGCGAGCGCATGTGCATTGCTCGCCGTGGCTGACCGGTCAACGGTTGTCTCTGAGGCGGTGAACGGTGGCGGATGCGCCATCGTCGTGCTTATGGGGGACACGCACGCACGCATCGGATGTCCTGCTTTACCAGTCTGGGGGCGGTGGAAAGATCCATAGCTGGGACGTTGGGCCCAGTTAGCGACGGTTTAAGCTCGGGAGTAGGATGGCGTCCAGCAGCCGACCGGGGCTTTCCTTGACAAGTTCGAATAAGAACTGGAGCGGCTGAAGCTGCGTGTGTTTTTTAACGGTTCGTCGCTGGCAGCTTCCACATCTTATCCGTCATTTCCCCAAAAGATCCGGCGTTTAGGATACGCTCGCCGTCACAAGTGTGTGGTGGCGAGGAAACGCCGCTCGGCTGCCACTCCACTCCATCGGCCTGGAGTTTCATCCGTCGTTTTCCGTTGGCCCAGCATTGATCCGAACCCAGGTACCTTCTGCAAGAGCTCAGCGAGAGGTCCCACTGCTTGTGGATCTCTCGCTGGCTCCTGGAGTGTGGAGACCGAAATGGGAATGTGTGCATTCTCTTAGGTTTGGCTTGGCACCGGTCGAGTCGACTTCGGAAAGGAGGATAGCGCCGGAAACGAGGTGTCAACCCGAATAAGAAGCGGAGTCCACACGTGCATGCACATGTAGAGTGGTCTCGTCAATAGCCGTAGAAGTTGCTGGCAGTACTGGGGTACGTCCATGCATTCGGGGAGGGGGAGGAGGCGCCTTCCCACTGCGACCAGTGAGACGTCCCGCCAGCTTGGACATGAACATGTATCGTCAAATATTGTGGCGCGTAGAATGAGTGATCAAAACTCTGGTCGAGCCTACGTGCCTGGCTGACTGACGTGCCGACTGGAACGGACTGCCGCTTTCCTCCGCTTTCTCGACGCATGGCTTCGCGGTTCAGCCCGTCAAGACTGGCCGCCGCCATGTCAGTGTCCCCCTATTGCGCAACTCGTCAGTTTGCACCACCCCCATTATGCAACGGGACGGGTCGACCGTCGGTGACGCGCTCCAACGGAGGTTCGCAGGTGGCGTCGACGCTCCGCCTTCCGTCCGTCAGTATCCGGACGTCCGGATACCGGTCGTTCGTCGCCGTACTTCAACCGTCAGGCTACCTCATTTTCAAACCGTCAGCACATACATCACCTACTTCCGTCCAAAATTCTCCAATCGCATCCTACTTTTCAATATTTCCACTTCAAACTTCACCTCTTTCCGTCAAAACACGGGCTGGAATGGTTGCTTCATTTACCGGTAATACCGGTAGTCCGGTACTTGAGCCGCCGACACCAACACACCGCCTTCTGCTCATCATGATGCTGGCCGACGGGTTGCGGCGCCGCGTCGTGCCGCGGTCGCTGTCGCTCATGACGTTCAACCTGCTGGCGCCCTGCTACTTCCGCCACGGCGGGAGGCTGGAGAGCGACGACAAGACGGCCTTCCTCTCGCGCGCGCAGGCCGCGATCCACGCCATCAAGCGCGAGCAGTGCGACCTGGTCTGTCTGCAGGAGTACTGGTTCCACCGCGAGTACCAGCAGGCGTTCCGGCACGCCTTCCACCCGACGCACTACCTGCACGCGGTCAAGCGGCCGGGCGACAAGCAGGACGGCCTGGCGGTCTTCGTGGACAAGCGCAAGTTCGAGCTGCACTACGTGGAGAACGTCGAGTTCGACAACGCCGGCGACCGTGTGGCGCTGCTGCTCCACGTGGCCACCAAGTGGGACCGCAAGCACGCACCGCTGGCGCAGCGGTCCTTCCTGGTGGTCAACTCGCACCTCACCTTCCCGCACAACCAGATGTACGCCAGTCTGCGGCTCACCCAGATCGACCGCGTGCTCACGGCGGCGCGCAAGTACATCGCTCGGCAGAACCTGTACGACGTGCCAGTGGTGCGTAACGGCAACGCTTTTGGTGGCCGTGGGCAGTCTGGGGGATGGAGAAGACACTGACGTTCTGTGCTTTGCTGTGTGCGCTTTCATAGCTGCTGTGCGGCGACTTCAACGACTTCAACGACCCCGTGTATCGGCTCGTGACCAAGCACGGCTTCGCCAGCATGTTCGCGCAGGTGCACGGCCGCGAGGCGCGCATCACGCACTGCAACCACAACAACCGAGAGGTGGGCGTGGACTTCATCTTTGGCTCGCATCTGCAGCCGCAGGACACGCTTACGACTCCTTCGGCCGCGCCCACCGACCGCACTCTTGACGGCGGCAACCCGAGACTGCAGCTGGCCCCTGTCGGGTGCCATCTCGTGCCGCGCCGCCTTCCCGACGTGGTTCGACTCAAGCGGCCGCAGTTCGGCCACGACTGGCGCCACGTGCAGGCGCCCGTGCTGCTGAGCGACGAAGAGGAGCTCGTGGACTACTGGCGGATGGTGTCGGACCATCGCCCGCTGGTCGCCACGTTCGACGTGCTGGACGGTCTCAGCAGCAGCAGAGCTGTAGTCGCGCCGCCCGTCGCAAGCGAAAGCGAAAGCGAAAGCGAAAGCGCAGCATCCGTTGAGATGGGAGCGGCTCTGGACGCGGACTTCCCGGATGACGAAGCCGCCGACGGCCTGTCCCCGTAAGGGCAGATTCCTGTCTGCTGGCTGGTAAGTTAAATAAACGAGAGTGTGGGCTGGAAGGAAGTGCAGCTTGCTTTGCATATTTGAGTCTAGCCTCCACTTCGTGTTGGGGCGTACGGATCCAGCGCCTGTCGGTACGACGTCACGTGGCGCAGAGCGTGGAGCAGTTCCTGCTGCGCCGCCTCGGCCTCCTGGATGGCCAGCGCCACGTACTGCTGCTTCCAGTGCTGGAAGCCCCGACGCAGCAGCAGCAACGCCAATTTGTCCACGACAGCACGGCCACTGGCGGTTTGCTTCGGCAGGAAGAAGCTGCGCTTTGATCGGGTGTTGCCGCCCTTCGCAAGTCGAGCAAAGGCCGACTGAAGCTGCTGGCGACGCGCGTTGCGAACGGTGACGTCCACCAATCGCCAGGCGCTGCGCTGCTGCGATCGAGAGAACTGACGGCGCAGATGCAGCAGCTCCTGGACCGCAACGCGCGCGATTTGAGCGGGGACGTCTGTTGTTGACGCGTGTTGTGTCGAAGGGAGCTGGAGCTGGCGTGCAACGCGCGCCAGAGCCGACGAGGCGGTCTGCACTCGAGCGAACCAAAGCCACAAGGCACGCTTCAAGATGACTGTACAGTGGCGACGCAGGATCCGCTGCAGAAGTCGTGCCAGCAGCATTTGCTTCCGCTTCGAGTCGACACGGCGTCTCCAACTGGTGATACAGCGACTCAGCAGTCGCCGGCGCTGTATTACCGAGTGCGCACCTGAGAGTCCGTCGCGACGCGCTCGTTCACCGCGAGCGTAGAGCTTCCAGTTGCTGAACGTGAGCAGCAGACGCTGGGCGAGCTCGTGTCGACCCGCAGCTTCCCACTGCTCCAGCTCGACCAGCAGCAGCTTCGTCTGGATCTGCGTCACGGTGGCCTGTATGGTGAAGTTTCTCCATCGATTCCAGCCTCGGAGCTTGTCGTGTTGTTGGCAAGCGTGCCACAGGGTCGCCAGTCTCTGTGCGGCGCGGAGTCTGCATGCGCGGCTGCGGTCGTGCCAGCGTCGCCAGCGCCAATACGCTTGTTGGACTACCTTGTGCTCCTTCCTCTGCTGTAAGGAACGGATGGCGCCTTCCTGCTCTTCACGCGTATCGAGAGTCCGTCTCCACCTGGCCCAGCAATGCTGGAGCAGTCGTTGCTGGCGGCTTCGCTTGGCTACCAGCAGACGCTGTTTGGTTCCACGTTGAGCTCGAGCGAACGCCTTCCAGACCGCGAGAATCCGTCGCTTGAACACTTGGGTGGCGCACGAGTGGACTGCACGAGCTGTCCACTCCATGGCGTCCAGCTGAACTCGCTTCGCGTCTGCTGCGCTCCGGGTCTGTGCGGTCGCATTGCGCCATCTGAGCAAAGCGGATCGTTGCTGATGAGCTGCAATCGCGTTTAGACGAGTCTGGAGCACGCGAAGCTGCACCAACTTGTGCTTCCAGCGGTCGAAGGCCGCAGAGATCCGTGGTTTGTGTCCGAATGCGCTGCATTCCAGCACGTGGAGGAGCGTCTTGGCTGCTGCAGCCGCCTGTCGCTGCCGAAGAATCTGGTTGTGTTGCTGAAGCCTCGCCGCCTTCAAAAGCAGGCGCTCGTGCTTGTCCTCTAGCGAACTGAACTGGCTGTCGCGTTCAGCTGTGGCGTGCTCCCATTGAGCCACACGCCGCGCCTCCATCAAGCCGTGGACGTGCTTTGTATGGGCTCTCCACCGCCCCCACGCGCCTTGAAGCGAATGCTGCAGCGCACAGAGCACTAGTCGGTCGAAGATCAAGCGCTTCACATGGAGTGAGTGCTCTACGAATTGCATCCACGTTCTCCAGACCCTCTGCTGACGACGGCATCCCCAGGTTTCCTGTCGTTTGGAAATCCTCTGGCGCAGAATGACTTTCTGTCGGATGCACCAACGCCATTCAATGAGATGGCGGCGTATCGCTCGCTTCTGGGACCGAGAACGAGTCCGTCGGATGAGAGAGTCCACCGCCTTGTCGGTCTTCACGCCAAGTCTCCAGCGTTGGAAGTACCGCTCGCGCAGAGCGACGTCGTGCTTCCGTTGCAGAACGAGCGCTGCGTTGCGCATCAACTGCGTCTGCTTCTCGCGTTGCCGGGCGTTGTGAGTCGAAAAGGCCGTCGCAGCCAGTACAGATTGACGTCGAAACGCGTCCTGCTGGTGCTGGCGAAGCGCTTGGAGACCTCGTCGCCACTGCCACAGTTCGTGGATTCTCGCCAGTCTCAGCAAACTGTCGTGGACAAGCTGCATCTCGTTCTGCCGTCGCTTCCACCGCAGGAAAGCGTCCGTCGTAAGCGCAATAAGCTTCTCGCCCAGCAGCAGCCTGTCGAGATCCGATCTCCGTTTGTTGTCGTGGACCTGAGTGCTCCAGGACAGCCAGACGTTTTTCAGCAGACGGCGTTTCTGGGCCATCGTTCGCTCGACGAGCTCCTGTCGACGCTGTTCTCCATGCACTTTCCAGCGAAGGAAGCTGGCTTCGAGACAAGGCCGCTGCCACGACAGGAACTTGACCGTCGCAATGCGTTTCGCGTTCTCTTGTCGCTGCTGAGCCATTGCCCACATCGCTTGCTCCAACTGGCGACTGTGCCAGACCTCGAGACTCCATCTCTTCCACCGCTCTAACGCCAGTCGCATCTCTCGTGCTTGTTGCTGATTGACGACTCGAAGCAACCGCTCTCGACGCTGACGCTGCCACTCCGCTGCTCTTCTCCACGATCGGAAGTGCTGCCCGATAGTCACGTCTTGGCGCTTTCCTAAAACCTCACGAAGGCGTCGCCGAATGCGCTTGTTGCACTCCACACGCTGCTTCCACGTCGTGAACACCAAGATCTGCAAGCGTTTGCGGCGATGTCGGCCAGCCAACTTGTCCATAAACGCCAGCATCAATGCTCCAGCCGCTGCTTCGGCTTCCGCCAATGCTGCCGCCTTGGATTCCGCTGCGTCCGAGCGTTTCCAGCGGTTCCAGCACTGGCGCAGCTGGATTCTGTGCCAAACAACATTCGCCCGTCGAGCTGCGTCGACTTGGAGAATGTGGCAGTGCTGCATCTGCGTGAGTTTCCGCCACGCAGCGGCTTTGAGACGGTCGTTAAGGCGGTTCAACAAGCGACTTATACACCGCCGGATCCGAGCGTGAGTCCTCCACAAGCGCCATGAGGTCCGTAGCAACGTACTGTGTCGTGTTTCCAGGACTCGATCCAAACCTTCACGTGCTGTTTTCTTCCGGTCGACAGCGGATTTCCACCCTCGGAACAGGATTCTCCGCTCTCTGTGAGCTTGAGCTTCTGCTCGCACCACCATCACGCGGCTCTCGGACCGAGCGAGCAGCTGTGCGCTGATCTGATCCCGCTCCGAGAGGATTTCTCGCTGGGTCCGTCGCTCCCAGCGCTTGAAAGCACCGCGCTCAACCGCCAAGCGAAGTCTAGTCAGTAGCAGATGCAATTTCCTTTGATGTAATGTTCGTGGACAACGCGTGATCTCTCTTCGCCATCGCCGAAAGACACCTTGGAGAGCGGAGGATCGTCGTTTGTCCGCGAAGTTGGCTCTCTGTCGACGTCGCCGGGCGTTGTCGACAGTTATGGCTCGCCATTTCTTCATCGCACAGCGAATGATCTTCACTCTCCCCAGCAATCTCGCTAAACTCTCCATTTGCTGGTGCGACTTGGATGCGGAGGACTCCAGAACGCTGATGGAAGCGCTCAGTGCTGTCCTCAGCCAGTGATTCCACTTGCTTTGGAGCGTTTGGAGCCTCCGCCGTCGACAGATGCGACTCAAAACCACGCGTCTTCGAACTGAAGTCGTAGAGCCTCGATGCCACAGCACAAAGCATCTTCTTGCCAGCGTACGGTTCAATTTGCCTTGAGAAGCACACGTTATCAGCTCCTCTCTGGCTTGGACCTGCCTCCATTGCGCTTGCCACGACAGAAACGCTGATGCTAGGATGGTTCGCTGCAATGAACTCCGTGCTGTCGTCAGCACCTTTCGCTGTTGGCGGCGTTGGCCGCGCAAGCGAAACACCAGGAGTGCGACCCATCGACGCCATACTCGGTCCACCAGCTCGCGCTCGACGCTGTGTCGCCTCCACTCTCTCGTGCTGCAGTCCTCGTGCTTCCGCTTCCAGTGCTGAAACGCGTGCCGCCGCCAAGTGGGTGCAACCGAACGCAGTATAAAGCGGCCGAACTGGATCGCTCGCTGTCGCTTCTGGAGATGCAGGACTCGCCAATGACGGAAGTACGAAAGCTGCCTGTGCTTCGCCAACCTCGAGCGCGTTTCGCCGTGTATGTGGTGCCTCCAAGCCTCGAAAACGGAGCTCATTCTGCGCTTTCGTCGCCCTGTTTGCCACTCCTGTAGTCGCTTACCTCGCAGCCTCAGCTCCTCATTACACCGGAACCACTTCCGAACGGCGTATTGGAGCGAACCACGGTGTCTTCGGGTCAGCAACTTCCTTAGAATGCGTCTTCGTTGGCGTTGCACTTTGGTGCAGCTCCTCCAACGTGTGAGACATAGCCGAAGCCGCTTCTCTTGCCTCTTGTCGGCCAGAAAGAGGGCGCACGTGAGCTGGTACTTGAAGGTAATTTTACCGCTGCGCTGTGTCTTCACTTGAGCAGCAAGTCGCGTCGCCTCCATGCCTTGAGTCATTTGCCGCATCGCCAGGAACGTCCGCGCCTCGTGTTCTTCGACGGTCGCTCCGATGCGCCAGCGTAACCAGCTTCTTAAGATCCACGCCCTCCGCCGCTTCGCCAACAAAGCACCCAGGTGAAATCGCCGCTGCCGATCGCATCGAGCCGCCCGAACGAACGCCTGGAAGCACTTGGCTGTCAGCACCCGCCTCTGTCGCTCTCTGAACGCTGTTGCTACACGCTTGATACGCATCGACCTATGAGCTTGACGTTTCCACTGCGTGAATGTTCTTCGAGTCACGCGCTGTCGATGCTGGAGCTGCTGGAATCGAAGCGAGGCCGCCTTGTTCTGCTGCGAACGGATGGCGTTCCATCGTAAAACGGCCCAGCAGCGTTGTTTGTGCTCTTGACACTTGAGATCTTCCAGTTTTCGTGCCTGCAACTCCACGAAGCGCCGCTGACGCTGCTCTTCCTGAAGATACAAGCTGTGGAGCTCAGCGGTGGCAGAAGCCTGCGTCTCCGTTCGAAGCACTTTCTCTTCTTCCATTGCGATATGAGCAGACTTGAGCACTTGGGCCCACTCAAGAGCAGAGGCTTCCGCACATCGCACCCTTAGCGTCGTTAGCCCAAACTGCAGGATCCGTTGGGTCGTCCTAGCGGCAATTCGACCCAAAAGCAGCCTTCTCTGTCTTTGAACGCACCTCCGCGACCTCCAAAGAGTGAAACACACACGCAATGAGCGTTTTGTTGCAGTTCTCAGGACGCTTCGGTGTCGTTGCCTTCGTCGAACGACCGCTTCCCAGTGTCTCCACGCTTGTATCAACAATTGCCATCGTCTGGATTGCGTGGATGAGAGGTGCTGGCCTTCATGCATCCCCACGTCACAATACGCTACGTCGATAGCGAACTGTTTGTTCAAAGTAGCGCCACATAGACTGCCTGGTAGGATGGGAGCGACTTTGGCACACCCGCTGCTGCAGTTGGAGAGAGAATCCAGTTGGCAGGAGCGACAGAAACGTTTCCAGCTCTCGACAGCTCGCCGCAACGCCTGTCGTCGAGCTCTCAAGTGCAGATTCCGAAGCGTCTTACAAAGTTGACTACGTTTCAATGTGACTTGACGGAAACCAAGGAACGCGGCACGCTGTTGCCGTAGCCGTCGTCTCCAATGCAGCGAACGAAGCGCCATCTCGATAAACCGCTGGCGTTGCTGAGCGTCCGTTCGCCTCAAACTCTCGCACTCGTGCGTGGCAGCTCTCAGCTGGCCTTCTCGGCCGTGTGACTGCTTCAGTGCGCGATCCGCAACGCTCTTGTTCATTTCCACGATCGTCAGCAGATCCTTCACTTTGGCCTCGCAAGCCGACAGCTCTGCAGTCCGAGTGTCCGAGGCCTTCAAAGCGCAGGAAAGCTGCCACTTCAACCCACGCCGCTCGCGCTCCAGCTCGTGGAGCACGGTTGCCTTCACATAGACGCATGGCCCGTCTTCCTCGTGGGTCATCTCCTGCGAAGGGGGATACGGAACTGCCTGGCCAAACGAAACGAACGCCGACCCGTCGGCCCCATCGGCCGAATGGCTCGAGATAGAACAACAACACCCGCAGAGGCGATGCTCAGTAGGCAGCGCGCTCCTGTCGTGGCCCGGAGAGTTCGCCACCGCTGGTTCAGCTGTTAGAGTGTGCAGTGGCCGAAGGATAAATGCATTGAGTGGAACGGGACGATTGGGGCGGGCAGCAGGAGCAGGAGCCCAGCAAGTGCTGGTCTGAAACAGCGCAGAAGCTGCCTGGGCTTTGTGGGGTTGGCTCGTCGGGTGGTGGGGGAAACTGGCATCTGCTTACATCGAGCGACCGCTTTCTGGTCTCCACTGGAGACTCGCCAGGCGTTCGTTATGGCCTGGGAACACAGATTCAACGGCAGGATCAGCAGCTCTTGGTATCCTGTAGCCATATCGTCTGACAAGGGATATCGTGTTTAGCCGTATGCTTCGCCTCATTTGGATTCTGAACCCAAACACTATAGGCAATGTATGTGATTATGAAGGTTGCAGTTGTGATATGGAGGCGACCTGGAGGCAGCACCTTCCCTTGTGGCGACGCTCGGCTACGGCCACGCTCCTCGCATCCCTCCGAACACGGTCGTCGACGCAGCAGCACGCTCTGGGTCGCAGCTTCTTCTTAGCGTTCGAGGACGCACCTGGCGTTCGGGAGAAAGAAACGAACTGGGTGAGATTTGACGGACGCTGACGATGGCTACAGAGTACTATCACTACGATAGCATGGGCGTAGCGACAAGCCTTGAAGAGGACACGTTAGCCGCCGGCTCTTGTCTTGACATAAAGAGCCATGAAGTTGCGCAGGCAGGCCATCCACCTGACCTGACCCGGTTGAGATATTCCTGGCTCGGGAGCCGTGAGGCTGGGCCGCCTTGTCCTCGAAGGTTTCGTAGCGCCAATTGGTTGTTAAGGAGGGGTGGGGGCATAAGAACACGAAGTCGAGCGGGATTGTTGGTCCGGCGATGGGAGCACTCCGCTACTGGGCAGCGGCGGCAACGCTGCATCCCCCGACTGCTGCACCCCCCAAGCGCATTTCTGGATTCGAGAGCAGCTATCGTCTGTTTCGCTCTTGCCTGCGGCTCCCCAATGGGGTCGGTTTTCTCGAGCAAGAAGTCCCCGGAAGCGGCAGTGAACCCGAAGCGACCCAAGAAGTTCTCGTACTCGGATGTGCGCCTCATGAAGGAGTACCTGCCATCTTTCGTGTACTACGAGAAGTCCACTGAGGAGCACCGACGGATTGCGGCGGCACACTGGGACCAAGTCTACAAGGATGTGCCAGCGCAACGCACGGCGTCAATGGTGGCGACTCCGGGCGCGCCGAAGGTGGCCAAGCACCTCACCAAAGCGCAAAACAGCAAGATCACCGACCTCTACGACGTCTTCTACGCGTACCTGGAGGAGCACGGCGGCGATCTCAAGCACGTCTTCCGCTCATCCATGCACGTGCGCGGCCGCGTGCTGGTCCACATCAGCTCCGGCATGCGAACGATGTTGGCGTCCGAGAACATCGCGGAAAAAATCATGGCGCTCACCAAGACCCACCGCCGCTTCGGTGTGAAGCTCGAGCACTTCGACTGTGTGGGGCGTGGGCTCATGCACGCCATGGAGCACACTTCGGGCGAGCACTGGAACCCGGAGGTCGCTGACGCCTGGAGACGCATGTTCTCTCACTCGAGTGTGATCCTCATCCGCCTGCAAAAGAAGAGCGAGAAGCAGATGACCCGAGACGCGGCCCGTGTCTCCAAGGAGAAGGAGCGAGGGGGCATGGTCAGTGTCGGCCCAACGTCTAACCTGGTGGTGGCCAAGCCGATCTCCCTCGTCGCGGGCTTCACCATGCTGTTCCCCTCGCTCCGCAGCAAGAGGGACGACAGCAGGTCTAGTAAGGCTACGACGTAGAGAGTGAGCGACAGCTTAATCGTAGTCCATTTCCCACAGGACAGCAGAGACTGTAACCTTATTTTTGCCGACGCGATGTCTCCGCGACTCGAAACTTGAACTGTTGCAGAACGCGAGAGGGATGAAGATGATGGTCGAGCAGGAACATGCAGCAACATGAATATGAATATTTATCTATGAAGAACACGTGACTCGCCTGGTGATTGTCGTTTTCCTTCCGTCCGTTCTGCTGACCTGCAAGCAGTTCATGCACACTTTAGTCGGACGAATTCCCACTGCGCCGTCGCGCACCCCCTCCTGGACTTGGTCGAACTGGTTTCCCGACAGCGAAATCGTCGCCACGAAATGACGAGAGCGATTTCAACGCACGAATCGACGAGCTGGGCACCTTGCTCTCTTTGTCGCCATCGTCGTACTCAATGGCGTAGGTACCATCAGCATTGGCACGGGAAATAGTACCCTTGAAATACTTGTCCTTCCCCAAGTACAGCGCTTCGACCCGGGATCCAACTCGATACGTCTGGCCGCCAGCGATTCTCGAATCCACTGCTATTGGTCCAGCTTTCGCATCCAGCCTTCTCGGAGTCTCCTTGGAAACGATCAGCTCCGCCGCCACGCCACTCTCCTTCTCACCGTCGTCGTAGTCCACGTCGTACGTGCCGTTCAGACGGCAGCGTGAAATCACGCCAGGATACGCTTTGCTCTTGCCCTTGTACCGCGCTTCCACCTTCTCGCCCTCCTTGAACTTCTTCTGCTTCGAGTCCGTCTCGCTGTCGTCCGGGGTCTTCTTGCTCAGCGAGCGGATCAGCTCCGCCGCCACGCCAGTCTCCTTCTCACCGTCGTCGTAGTCGATGTCGTACGTGCCATTGAGACGGCAGCGAGAGATCACGCCAGGGTAGAACTTGCTCTTGCCCTTGTACTGGGCCTCCACCTTCTCCCCCTCACGGAACTTCGTCGCCGACTTCGGATCATCGTCACTCGTGTTTCCCGACTTCTTCTTCGAGATGCTGGACGACTCCTTCAGCCGAATCAGCTCGCCAGCAACGCCCGTCTCCCGCTCGCCGTCGTCGTAGTCGATGTCGTATGTGCCGTTCAAGCGGCAGCGGGAGACCACGCCAGGGTAGAACTTGCTCTTGCCTTTGAACTGAGCCTCCACCTTCTCTCCCTCACGGAACTTCTTGGCCTCGCTCGACGCAGCGCCACCACGCTTCGACTCCAGAGAAGTGATCAGCTCCGCCGCCACGCCACTCTCCTTCTCACCGTCGTCGTAGTCCACGTCGTACGTGCCGTTCAGACGGCAGCGTGAAATCACGCCAGGATACGCTTTGCTCTTGCCCTTGTACCGCGCTTCCACCTTCTCGCCTTCCTTGAACTTCTTCTGCTTCGAGTCCGTCTCGCTGTCGTCCGGGGTCTTCTTGCTCAGCGAGCGGATCAGCTCCGCCGCCACGCCAGTCTCCTTCTCACCGTCGTCGTAGTCGATGTCGTACGTGCCATTGAGACGGCAGCGAGAGATCACGCCAGGGTAGAACTTGCTCTTGCCCTTGTACTGAGCCTCCACCTTGTCTCCCTCACGGAACTTCTTTTGAGATTGATCACTGCTGTTGCTCGCAGCGCTGGTTGACTTCGGTTTGGTGGCGCTTGGTTGAGTAGCAGTGGCTCGAATCATCGACCCAGCTACACTTGCTTCCTTCTCACCATCGTCGTAGTCGATATCATATGTGCCGTTTAAGCGGCGACGAGCAATTACACCAGGATAAAATTTGCTTTTCCCTTTGTACTGAGCTTCCACGGGTTGTCCCACTGCAAATGCCACCTTTGTTCGATCGTCTTCACTTGTATCAGTTTGAGGGGCAGACCTCTTGGCGGCCACCGACGAATCCCTGGCACGAATCAACACGGCAGACACAGCAGACGCCTTGTCGCCATCATCGTAGTTGATATCGTACGAGCCGTTCAGCCGGCAGCGAGCGACAACGCCAGGAAAATAGCCTTCTTTTCCTTTGCATTTTGCCTCGACCGCTTGTCCTTGCTTGAATTTGTCTTTCGGTTGGGCAGACGAATCATCGCTCGGTGAAGCAGCACTCGGCTTCTTGGCTGCGCTGAGAGGCCTCTTTGGACGAGCCGGTTCATCCTCGCTTAGCATCACTGGCCTTGATTTCAATGGCGAAGCGCTGGAGCGTGGGCGAATATTCTTGCCCGGAATGCGTTTTTCAAGTTCACCGGTTTCCAGCTCCACGTCGCAACTTCCATCAGCATGCGCTCGGAATATATTGCCTTTCACATAGTCAGCACGCCCCTGCACTCTGACCTCCACTCTTTGTCCCTTTGCCCACGGCACTTCTGAGCTTAAGACGTCGTCGTCTTTGCGTCGAGATTGTTTTGGGCTCTCCGGCTTCAATCGCCGAATATGTTTGGACCGCACGCGCAATTCAACCTCGCTCTCATCATACTCAATGTCGTACAAACCACCTGCGCGGCATTTCTTGATCGTGCCAGCCAAGAATCGCTCTCCTCCTTGAAATCGAGCTTCAATCCGATCGCCAGGTTCATATTTCGGGTCACAGTCATCGTCTGAGTCCTGTACTCTCGACGACTTTTTTGTAGCTGGTCTCTCCGGCAAATCCATCGCGTTGATAACGCGCGCTCGCGATATCTCGAGAATGCTAGCTTCTTCGACATTTTTCTCGTACACCCCGCTGTCGAACTCAATATCGTATGTCCTGTTTGACCGAACGCGTGCAATCACACCAATTTCGTATCCTCTCTCGCCAAGAGGGACCGCTTGCACTTCTTCGCCCCGTTGGAATTGCGGCTTCTTCACCTCTTGTCTTCGACGAGATCGACCCGAGCTTGAGCGCTTCTCTGACTTGCGCCTGCCACTCCGGTGCGACCGGTGGCTTCGGCCTGATGTACTGGAAGAAGACGACGATGATGAGCGCGAGGAACTCGACGACGAGCTGGAAGCATGGCGCCTTCCCTTCGACCGGTGCTTCTTTGACAATTTCGTCTGCCTTTTGTTGCTCGCATTCAGCTGTCGCCCACACATCTCGCACTCATCCAAGTCGTAGTTGTTGTCGAATTTACAATGTAAGCACTTGATAAACCCCTCTCCGTGGAGCCCTGGTCGCGGTTTAGACGTCTCGCAGATTTCACAGCGAGTAGCCCAGTCGGCAATTTGCTGGTGTGCACACACGCGACAGACCCAGCCAATTCTTTGGATAGACACCGCCATTGCGGGGCTAGCAGCGGCGTGATCCACGAAAT
>MBAC02002650.1:0-26215 GCA_001712635.2 Nothophytophthora sp. Chile5 | reverse complement strand
GCCCGAGACGGACTGCGACGTGTACAACGCGACCGCGGCTGCCAACCCGCTGTGCGCCACGTTCACGCTGCAGACGGGCGACTACCCGTACGGCGTCTTGTTGGAGTAAGTCAAGTCGAGTTTGCGTACTGCGTGGAAAAGCCACGCTGCAAACCGCGGCTTTTAGATGATGAACAGATCCCAACAGCTCCAGTGCATTCATGATCGGAGACTGTGTTAGTATGAAGTAGCAGATTCAACCAGCTGGTGCATGATCAAATTTTGAACGGTGTGGTTACAATGCTTGGCCAGCGGTGGCGTCGTGCCAGTCAACCTATTTTTGCAGGCCTGGTCAGCTATAATTTTGGTTTGTGGGTCGGCAATGCCCAGTCGTCGGCTGGGTGCCTTCCCAAGTGACGGAGCGCGGGCAGTTGCAAGATGAGCCTGCGGAAGCTTAAGTGGCGAGGTATCGGCCGCTTAGAGCTGCTGGCATGGCTCAACGAGTTCCTCGAGACGGATTACACAAAGGTGCGGTCGAGGCCCCTCCCCTCGCGCTCCTCTGCATTGAAAACAGCCTTACAAACCTGACTGCGGTTGCTGCTGCATCGAGCTCTGCAGATCGAGCACCTCGCAGACGGGATCGCCTACTGCCAGATCTTCGACGCTCTGTACCCAGGCAAAGTGAATTTGCAGCAGCTCAACTTCCAGGCGCGGTCGGAGTCGGAGTGCGAGCGTAATTTGAGAGTGCTTCGGCGCATATTCCACGTGTGTGACATCAAAAAGGTAGGCACAGCGTTGCCTGCAGTGCAGTTGCCGTGACGGCGTATCATATCAGCTCAACGGCGTGGTGGAATTCGCAGGAGATTCCTGTCCGGAAATTGGTGCAGGGCATCTTCCAAGAGCACTTCGAGTTCTTGCACTGGATCCACGACTATGTCCACCGGACGTACCCGGACGCCGTGCGCTCCTACCGCGGCTTCGAGCGCCGTCAACAGGCTTTGGGCCAGTCGCTCTCGCTCTCGCAAATCAACGCAACCAATACGAACTTGATACCGAGGCATTCGGTACGTGTCTAGCTGCAGCTCTCTCTTGCGGATTGCAATTGATACCTGCATCGCATTGGGCTAAACCCGGACGTCTAATCAATGTGATGCACTGCGAATCTAGAATTCCATGAAGTTGCTCCGCCAAACTTACGTGGACGACCCGGCTGTCACTGCGCTTGGCGCGGAGGAACCGGAAGACCAGGATCTATATGTGGATCTGGCTGCATCGGATGCCAAAGACGCCGCGCAGCGGGTGGTTGCTGTTTCGAATGACAGAGAAATCGCGGGAATGGATCCGTCGCTGGAATTTGTCCGGTAAGTTTTCTGTCGCTTCTGGAGGATGCAAGGACTGTGTAAGAGGCAGCGTGTACCCACTGCATCTCTGTAAAGCCATTCCTTCCGCAGCACACTGAGGGCGAAAACGGCGCTCCAAAATCTCGAGGAATGCATGGAGAGTGCGGCACTCGACACCACAAGCGCCAAACACAAGACAAAGAAGACTCCGGCCCGAGGCTCGAAACTCGAGGCGGAGGCGAAGCGAAGCGGCCGGCGGGTGAAAGCGAGTGCTGCTGGCGACGGTGACCAAATTGCAGCGGCTGATCCGATGATGTGTCGATATCTGTCGGAGCTGGTACGTTTGCAAGGTGTCGAAGCAGCAGAGCAAATGTGCCTGCTTTCTGACTGAGGTCGTACTTGATCCGCGGCAGATTGATAGTTTGCAATCCGAGCTGCACGGCCGACTGGAAGATATGGTACGGAGACCGGCCGTATCATGAAGAGTTGGGTGGCCTTCGAGAAGTGGAGAGTGGAACCTGATCACGAACACCTGTGCGTTGTGTTTGCTGCAGCAATATCTGGAGGAGACGGTGGGAATTCTCATGAGTGCGTCGCCGCTGGCGGCGGAACCCCACCCGATAATACAACGTTAGTGAACGTCACTAGGCTGTTCGTCAACGTACCACCTCGGTTGATTGCACATTTCGATTGGACGAATCATTTTCGGTTCGGTGGGTTGCTGAGGGTCCTTATTTTGGGGTCCGAAGCTTTTCAGGGAAAGCGATGGTGAAGACGACGATCGGCGGAGGTCATCTGGCCGCGGCCTTTGGCGTGGGCGTGGCGACTGCGCTCGTTGCGCAACTGGCGTACCAGGCCATTGTCAAGCAGCAGCAGAAGGGTGTGCAGCGTCGCGTGGCGGAGAATGGCCCGGCGGCCTCAATGGGTTCGGATGCCATGGCGCAGGAGTTGCTGAAGGAGCAACTGTCCCGCATCGACGCGTTCTTCGGTCCGGAAGGCTTCGCGGCGGTCAAGGACGCGTTCGTGATCGTCGTGGGGATGGGCGGCGTGGGCTCCCACGCTGCGCACATGCTGGCGCGGTCTGGAGTCGGCAAGTTGCGCCTCATCGACTTTGACAACGTCACGCTGTCGTCGTTAAACCGTCATGCAGTGGCCACGCGCGCCGACGTGGGGCTGTCCAAGGTCTCGGCGATGAAGCGTCATCTGCTGGAGATCGTGCCCGACTGCGAGATCGAGGATGTGGCCATGATGTTCGAGGCAGATAATGCCGAGGAGCTCCTGGAAGGTACGGGTGCTTTGACACTGAAGCGAAGAAGAACCGCATGAAGACGCTAGGCATTGAAACGTGTTGTGTCTTGCGTTTTGTGGCAGGCAACCCGATGTACGTGTTGGACTGTATCGACGACGTGAAGACCAAACTGGCTTTGCTGGAAACCGTGACCCGCAAGAATCTCAAGGTCATCACCGCCACGGGTGCTGGCGCCAAGGCGGACCCGACGCGTCTGCAGATCGGATCGCTCAAGGACGCTGTGCGTAAGTGCCGCACTTGGGAACCTGTTGTACTCACTTGCGTTGGCTGCGTAGTTGCTATCGCCAATTGGATGCTCACCGCCTCATTTTATATTCATGTTTTGTGCAACTGCAGGTGACCCGTTGGCGACGAAGATCCGGTATTTCCTGAAGAAGAAAGGCATCTCGTCGTCGGAGATCACGACCGTGTTCTCGAGTGAGAAGAGCGTGTGCAAGCTGCTGCCGTTGGAGGCGGAGCAGGCCGAGAAACCCGAGGAGTTCGGCAACGTGGAGAACTTCCGCCTCCGCGTGATCCCCGTGCTGGGCACGATGCCCGCGCTCTTCGGACAGTCTATGGCCGCGTACGTGCTGTGCGATCTGGCCGGCCAGAAGATTGCACCGGAGGGAATCGCACGCCTATCGCGCGACCAGCGCAACAAACTCTTCCAGAAGCTGCAGCAGCGCGAACTCGTGCTGTTCAAGGAGGGCCACAAGATGAATCTGGAGAAGGACGAGGTCGAGTTCATCTACCAGGAGGTCTGGCGGGGCCGCAGCTCTGTGAGCAAAACGCGGAACGGCGGCCATGTGCGGCTGTATCTGGCGCGCTGGCGCAAGGAGTTGCCCTTGCACCCCGACAACGTCGTGTACCTCACGACCAAAGAGCTGGGCACGTTGGACGCGCAAGGCGTTGAGGGCTTCGGCGAAGAGGCCGTTGCACGTATCGACGCGCGGCTCAAGCAGTTTGGGCACTGGGATCTTATCCAGTAGAGAGAGTGGCCGAAGCTGCGTGGAGTGCATGCGCATGCACATGTAGCTGAGGCAAGCGGCGGGGAAGAAGAGAGCTGTGCGGATGCTTGGTCCATTTTGGGTTTATAGATACCACACGATAAATGGCAGAATCACGGTACTCTGTCGGCCGGTGTGACATGTGGGTGACTCAGCGTCATCACGGGTGGGCAAACGTCACAGCGGCCAAGCAGCACAGCTACTGCCACGGTCTGGTACACTTGGAAACAGTAAGTGAACGGGAATCTCCGTTTCCGATTTTAGGCAGAATGAGTATACAAACCGTGTCGATAGATGCGAAGGGGTTACGTCGCGAAGACGCACGCAGCGACGGCATCAGTCTCCATTAGCGATCTCGCCCACGGAGGACCAAGCATCCAGCCACTCAAGCCCTCGACCAGCACCTTCCACCGTCCAACATGGCGGCGGCTCAGCAGATCCCGAAGCGCCTGACGCATGACTCGTGGAAGCCGTGGATCCAGGGGATGGACGCCTTCCTCTTCGACTGCGATGGAGGTGCAGCCCCTGCTTTCGAGTTTCGAGGAAGAACGCCGGCGCTGACACGTGGCTGTGCTGTTTGTATGCGGAATCCAGTGTTGTGGCGCGGAGATGCCGCCATCGCAGGCGCCGCCAACATGATCGAGCTCTTGCGCTCGCTGAACAAGCGCGTGGTCTTCGTGGTAAGACTCGCTCGGGTTTCCGAGGGCGAAGGGAAGCCAGGGGAGTGGATGGGATCCTAACAATTGCGTCGTCTCCCTCTGTAGACCAACAACGCCACCAAGAGCCGTGACACCTACGTGAAGAAGCTCGGTATGTGGCTGTGTGTTTGGCTACTTTGGCGTCGGCTCCAGTATCTAACGCCTGACTTGCGTCTCCTCTGTTGGCACAGCCTCGCAGGGGATCACGGCCGTCGCGGAGGACATCGTCACGTGAGCTTCAGCTTGCCCTTTACTATGTGCCGCTTGGCGTGGGTGATGTTGACTCGTGCTTCTCGCCTTCGTAGCTCGGCGTGGGCGACGGTGCAGTACATGAAGCAGCAGAAGATCGAAGGCAAGGTGTACATGGTGGGCGAGATTGGGCTCAAGACGGAGCTGGAGAACGAGGGCTACCAGGCTAGCGGCATGGAGCACAGCGACGTCAAGGGTCTCCCGAACCCGTTCGTCATCGACAAGGAGACGAAGGCGGTCGTCGTCGGCTTGGACAGGTACTCATCTCGTAGCTGGCTTTGTGTACGTCGGATTTCGTGACCAACAATTGCTCGCACCTGTTGCGCGTAGGGACATCTCGTACTACAAGATGGCGTACGCCACGGCGTGCGTTCGTCAGATCCCAGGCTGTCGCTTCTTCGGCACCAACCCGTGAGTTCATCTCCTCCTACCGAGGGCTCAGATGGTCGTACTGCGTAGTATGCTTTCTTGCCTTCCGCTCACTTTGGATGCAACGTGAACGTTGACCGCGTAGAGACTCGACGTTCCCGACCGAGGGCGCCATCATCCCTGGCGGCGGTTCGATGGTCAAGATGCTGGAGTGCGCGATCGGCCAGTGCGTTCTTCTCTGCTTCACTCCATTACATGCTTGTGTGCGTGGTGGGTGATAGCTGAGCCGTGTTCCTTTGCGTCACCGTGCAGCCCGCCTGAGGCGGTGTGTGGCAAGCCGTCGCAGGATTTGCTCAAGACCATCATGTCCACGTACAACCTCGATCCCTCGCGCACGTGCATGGTACGCAGTCCTCCAGCATCCAAGGCCTCTATGGAGGCCAACTCAACTATCCTAGTGCTGAGGAATCGACGAGACGGTGCTGATCGCGTCGTGCTATCGTGCTTTGCCTTGTAGGTGGGCGACCGCCTTTCGACGGACATTGAGTTCGGCAACGTCGGCGGCCTGCACACGCTGCTGGTTCTGACCGGGATCACGCACGAGTCGGAGCTGAACAGCATCGACAGGGCGGAGCACGTGCCCGATCACTACGTGCAATCGGTGGACGTGTTGAACCAGCTCCACGCCGAGACGCTGAAGAACTAAGGAATCAAGCACGAGGTGCGTGGAGATAGAAGACTGCGGCTTGACAATATGCTTCGCATCCGCTCGAAGCTTGTGGGTGGAGCGGCAGGCAGATATGGTGGGTGTACAGAGAAGGGATAGAGGAATGACACGACTGAACCTCCTCATCAACCGACGCAATTCAATTAGCACGGTTGAGGCAATAGACAGGTTGGCAGGGTATCGTACATGTGCATCTTACACCGTTGGGGACCCATCTCGAGACCCCTTCGTCGATGTTTTCAGGCGAGGAATCCCACCGCCCGCGCCGCTGTTCACAAAGGCGTCAAACATGGAGAATCCACCCCCACCTACTGCAGCACTGCCACCGCCAGTACCACCGGCAGGAATGCCAAACGTATTGGCATTCACCGTCTTCTTCGCGCGTGTCGGGCCTGAGCTCATGCGCCGGGTGGCGTAATCTTTCGCGGCTGCCTTCGTCAATGGAGTGACGGCCATCATCGTCTTAGGTGTATTGAGGTCACCAATACCTTGTGCATCTGGCGATGTTCGTCTCGGTGGTGGCCTCCCGAGAGCCGACGGGATCATGGGCGACATGCGAGGGGTCGGAGTGCGCAAAAAGCGCGGCATCGGCGACTTGGCCAGCCGCTTCGTGATCTCCAAGAACTGTAGCTTCTTGGTGGGGGTCACGTCTTCTTCTTCAGGTGTTTCCTTCGCTCGCTTTCGTTTCAGTACAAGCTGCTTCCTCGGACTGTCGTTGCCGTCGCTGCCAGACTTGCCACTGTGGTTGCTATTCATGCTGGTGTTCAGCTCTGTCTCGTTGACGGCTTGACGACGTCGAAGGCCCCCTTGATCGTCCGTTGGCGCCTCCGCCAGTATCTTCCGGAACTCTGCCCGCTTCGCAGCCAACGACTTCATCGTCGCCCTCATCTGCGTCTTCTTGGTCTTCTTGAACGGAACCTTGGGCGTGTTCATTTCCTGCATCTTGTTCATCCGGGCGAGCATTTCAGCATTCGCAAGCCTTTGCTTGATCGTCATCTTCTCGACTTTGCCCCCGCGTTTGTCCTTCGTCATTTCCACACGCTTGGCGTTTGCAGCTCTAGCGGGTGGGATCGCTGCCTTCACCTTGTTCGCAGGCTTCTTCTTGACTGGCAGCACAGCATCTTCCTCCGTTGACCTGACGATCGTGGAGTTCGCCTTGGGCTTGAGTTTTTTCTTCGCAGCAGTCGCCACAGACTCCATTAAGCTCGTACCTCCAGCAGCATTGAGTGCTGCCTGGCGCTCCAGCATCACCTCCTTCCTCCGTTTCAAATGCTTCTTCGGCGTCAAAGTCGAGGGTGACAGCATGGGCTCCGGCTCCCCGTCCTCTTCTTCTGCCTGCTCGGCAAGCGCAACGGCCTTTGCCTGTCGCTTTGCCTCCGCGTTCGTGAAGTTAAAGTCCAGTGATGGGCCACCCTTGTTCCTTGGGAAGCGTTTCTGCGGTGTTGACGTCTTCTTTGTCCTTGCTGGTGACCCATTCGCCTTTTTCGGCGAGTTGAGGGCGACTGGCAGGATCAAACTGGTCATGGACGGCTCGTCATCCAAATCCGTGTCGCTGCCCTTGTCCTGGGACAGCATGTTGAGCAGGTCATCTGCTGGCAGCTCGGGTGGCGGACTGTCGTAGCCTCCAAGCTCCGGTGGATACTCCTCTGTTACCGACTCATCGGTTTCTGGTTGGGTCTGGGACTGCGACCGTACTGCTGACACTGCGATCGGTGTGATTCTCTTCGGCAGTGATGCTGGCTTGGGTTTCTCAGGCTTCTTGGCTTTCTTGATCGGCTTGGGCGTCTTGGTCTTCCGCACCTTGAGCAGCTCCCTAGGCCGCTCTTCATCTGACTGCGAGTCATTCCGCACCACTCTCGCCTTCCTCCTCCTCTCCATCTCCGCGCGCGCCTCGCCCTCCTTGCGAACCTTCCTTCGCTCGCGTACAAGCGCTTCCGCGTGCTTCGCGGCGGCGCGCTCGGCCACCTCCCGCGTCTTCTCCTCTTGCTGCTCCTGCTCCTTTCGCTTGAGTCGGCGAAGTTGCCGTTGATACTGGCGCTCCTCCTCCTCCATCCGCTCGGCCAGTAATATCTGCTGCCATGTTTTGTGCAGTCGCTGCCGCCGGATCTCAATCGACTGCCACTGCAACAAGAACATCAGAGCTATCCGGTCAGACTTTGATGGAGATCGCCTGTGTTTGCTGCTATGTATCTCGACGTGTAGGACGAATATGAACGTACCTCCAGGCTGTAGGCCTCCAACAGGATCTCCTCCGGGTACGGACCACCCAGCAGGTCCGTCGCGCTCTCCGTCGTCGCCATGGTCCGTCGCAGAGCGCCGTCTCGGTGGCGTTCGGCGATAATCTCTACTACGCGCGCAGCCGGTTTTGGTTGATGGCGGCAATTCAAAAACGATTTTGGTTGAAGTAAAACCTTAAAACCTCGATTCTATCGCCCAAAATTCCTGTGAGCTGATAATCTGGCATTTATGATTTACTTAAGATGGATAGTTTCAATTAGAAAACCTCTAATTTCAGAGCTACCTGCCATATCAAATTCAAAGTGTGGTCGTTCCTCATCATACAGGATCTGTCCGCGTGTCGCGTGGTTGAAGGTGTTCTTACAAAGGGAGTTACACCTGCTCTTGTAGAGGGAGATGCGGCTCGCATGTCGCGCACTCGCCGAGCGGAAGAACCCAGATAAAGAGGGGGAGCTCAAAGCACAAGCAGCAGATCGAGAACGATGGCCGCCGGGGGAGACGCGAGTCTGTGGCAGCTGGCCGACGGCATCTCGTGCCACGCGTGGAACAAGGACCGCTCCAAGCTGGCCATCTGCCCCAACTCCAACGAGATCTGGATCTACTCGGGCTGCCACCAGCCGGACGCGACGCAGTGGCGCAAGGAGGCTGTGCTCACCGAGGTAAAGCGCCGCTGTCCTGCGTTACAACGTGGTCTGAAGGGGGCGAAAGCAGCTAAGACGCGCTTCTCTCTGTGGATTTGTGCAGCATGACATGCTGGTGTGCGGCCTGGACTGGTCGCCCGTGCACGACCAGCTGGTATCCTGCTCCCACGACCGCAGCGCCTTCGTATGGAAGTACGAGGCCGCCTTCCGCCAGTGGAAGCCGCTGCTGGTGGTGCTGCGCATCACGCGCGCCGCCATCAACGTCAAGTGGAGCCCCGACGGTGCGCATCTGTCTGTCTGCCCGACTGACTGGGGCTGCTGCTTCTTGAATGAGGGAAAGGAACTCAGATGTGGTGGGAATTTGCATGCGGTGCAGGCAAGAAGTTCGCGGTGAGCAGCGGTTCCAAGTGCGTGTCCGTGTGCTACTACCAGGCGGCGGAGAACTGGTGGGTCAGCAAGATCATCAAGAAGCACAAGTCCACGTAAGTCGCAGCTCCTTTCTCGCAGATCTCTCAGATAGAAACGGCTGTCGTGTAGTGGTGACGGCGTTGTGATGGTGGAGACTAACGAGGGTGGCAACGATTTGCAGGGTGACCGACTTGGACTGGCACCCGAACAGCCAGCTGCTGGTGACGGGCAGCACGGATCTCAAGTGCCGCGTGTTCTCGGCGCACGTCAACGACGTCGACGGGCCGCCTGATGCCGGTCCGTTCGAGGCTTTGCCGCCGTTCGGTGAGCCGGTGGCCGAGTTCGATAACGCCAGCGCCTGGGTGAACGCCGTGGCGTGGTCCCCCAAGGGCGACCGCTTGGCGTTCGCCGGCCAAGGCTCGTCGATCCATATTGTCCACTTTGGAGCACCCGGCGAGTATCCGACCATCCAGGTAACTCTCTGTCAATTTGGCTTGCTACCGCGGCTTGCAATAGACTGATGGTATGCTACGTTGGATGTGGCGATATTGCACCAGTCGATCCGGTTCGCGTACCTGCCGCTGATGCGCATCATGTTCCTGTCGAGCACGGCGGTGGTCGGCGTGGGTTACGACTTCAACCCGATGCTGTTCGCCGAGGATGGCAACAACTTCTGGTACGCGCACACTGGGTCCATCTGCTAGGTGGCGCATTCATTAACACTTGCTGGACTTGCTGTTGACTGAGCAGGGCGTTCTCGGAGTTTGTGGACAAGAAGCCGACGGAGAGCGCCGTGAAAAGGAACTCGGGGAGCTTCAGCGCTGGTGCGTACAAGCATAAGTGATGCGGTTGCTGGAAGGGAATGCTGTAGTGGTGACTTACTGTTGTTGCTATGATTTCGTGCTTGCTCCAGCTCGAAGCTTGTTTGAGAGCAAAGTGACGCGCGGACAATCGTCCGACGCCACCATGCACGACAAGGGGCTGCTGTGGATGTAAGTCCGGACTGTGTCTTGCTCGGTCGGTCGGCTTGCTAACGACCTGCTGCTCTCTTAATTCACTGCAGGAAACACGAGAGTAACATCACGGACATCCAGCCATACGCTCGTTCCGCTGCTGGAGGCGTCACGGAATTCTCCACCTCGGGTACGACTTGGCAGTGTATGTGCTTTGTGTAAGGGTTTCCTGGTTATCTGACCGCTGCCTGGTGGCAATCCCCTTTGTTAGCGCTCGACGGCCGCGTCGTACTGTGGAAGCTGGCGAGCTTGGACGTGCAAATGAACAAGTTGCGCATTTAAAGCTTCCAGCTTCTGCTTTCCAGGATCGCGTTACGTGAGGCAGCAAGTACAACGAGCGCACCTTCGCCAGCAGCAGCGTACACTCAAGAGGGCAGCAGCTGATCACGACTAAGAAGGCCCAGCAACTCGACGAAGGCGAGCATTTCGGTTTGTCTATCGCTTTGCATTGTCTGGTGCCTTCCGTTGCGTGTTCCCTCTTCCTCTCTGTTCTGCACTGCCTCCCTTGCCTATTCGTACATCCGTTTGATCCGTCGATACTGCTGGCGGTACTGGTTCTCCACGACGGAGGCCTCGCGGAAGTCTTTCCACTCGGGGAACTCCTCGAGCAGCACCTTGGGGTCGTACGACAGCAGCAGTTGGATGCCTTGGCTCACGTCGTTGAGCGTCCGCGCGAGATCGATGTGATCCGCGTTCAGAAGCGCGCGCTGCAGCTCGAGCAGCTCGTAGCTGCTGCGCAGGAACAGGATCGCGTACTCGCGCACGTCCTGCTGAGGCTTCGCACGCAGCAGCAGGTCGCACGAGTCCGCCACCAGCTTGTGGATGCGCATAAATACCACGTGGTCGTGCGCCGCGATCTCCAGCGCGTCGGACAGCGTCTCTATCGCCACGGAAAGCGTCGCCGCCGCACTCTCCGGGTTCTCCTTGATCATCTCTTCGGCGCCGCCGAGCACCTTCTCCAACTCTTGCATGCTGGGCTTCGAGCTCGCACTCTCCTCGGTTGCGGTTGCCGGCTTGGGGAGCACACTGTCGCCTCGCTTGCAGAGTGCACAGATGCAGTCGAAGCCGAACTGCTCGCGCAGATTTCGCTGTCGGTTCTCGCGACTTTGCTCGCGAGGATACAGGTACGAAATGGTGAGCGGCTCTCCCTTCCCGATCGCTCGTGCCACTCGCACCTCCGAGACGCCGCCTTCGGGCCCGGCGTCCTCGGGCGTGAACTTGACGCAGTTCGGGTTGCAGTCGTGGTTGAACATGGCGTTGTACAGGAACACGCCGCTGTCGAAGGCGTTGCACTGCATGGCCATCACATTCTGCAGCACCTGGTCGTGCGACAGCGCCAGCTCGTGGAAGTTCTCGCGCAGTTCGTCGATCTGCGGGCCGTATTTTTCCCGACCGGCAGTCAGCAGGTTCTCGGGCAGATCGCTCAACTTCTCGGGGAATAAATGGCCCAGATGCTGCATGATGTCGGCGTAGTCCGGTCGGGACAACACGGACTCCATTGTGGCCAGGAAGAACTCGGGGTCGGACTGTTCCACGTCGCTCGGCCAAGGCACGTACACCTGTTCCACGAGCACCTGCGTGCCTGGCGTCAGGTCGCGTGCAGCCACGTAACCGCGGTTGCCGCCAATGTCCGCGTAGCTGGTGATCAGATCGACGGGTCCAACCGCCAGCGGCTTCACGTCGTCCCAAGGAGCGTACAGACTGCGCGCCACTTCCGAGGGAAGAGAAGCCTCGGCGTCGTCGCGAGCGGAAGGCGCAGGCGGAGGCGAGATGTGGATCACCTCGTGCGGCGCTACCACCTGCTGCTCGGCCTCCTCATCGCTGCTGTCGCCGTCGAACAGCCCGAACGCCGCCTGCACGGACGCGCTCTGCTTGCTGGTCATGGTCGTTGGAGGTGCTCGCTCAAGTCCGTATCAGTACCATTCGTGAAAGCACCCAAAAGACCGACCTGAGAGCTCAGGAATAACCCAACCACCCAATTTGACGATGCAGACATGGTAGTTGTCGAAAATACATTTTGACAGTCGAGACACCGTCCTTCACTTATCAGGACGATGCGTCAAGTGAAATGAGGCAAGCGAATGCCAGCCGATGCAGGCGGCGGGGGGAGGGGCCGTGTAAAAGGCGTGGGCGGCGACTCGTCAGCGCGCTTGTTGCAGCGAAGTGCACCAGAAGAAGAGGCCAACGAAGCGCGAGTGAAGCGGTGCAGAGCCCGTTAGCCACGGCTGGTGATTGGTCGCGGGTGGGTGGGCGCCAGAACAGAGCCAAAGACAGGTGGTGCCACTTGGTCATCGCCTCCGGAGTCCGAACCCAAGTCCTGCGTCGCTTGCGTTGGTTGGAGAAAATATTTAGAACGTGCCAGTTGGTGGCTCCACCCGATTTGCTTTCAAACGCCAAGAGAAGTAGTCGCCTCCAATATGTATACCCTGTTCAAACCGATCAATCCGAAGTTGTAAACGACTCCAATGGAGCCAACACTTCGAACCTGTGGGAATACATACCCCGCGGAACCCCATTCTCTTCGTCTACCCTCGTCCTTGAAGTGCGGTCGCATTCAATCCAGCTTGTGAAACGGGAATCTCGCCCTGCGACGTGCGGGCTGGGCGTGCAACGGTAGTCAGTCTCCATAATACCAGTTGCTATCTCCCCCAAAGTTTAACATCTCGATTACGAATGCCTCGTCCTCCGCAGCCGTTGGCGCCAGCTCGGCGCTGCTGGCCCCATTCTCTCGCCTCTCGGCCGTTTCTTGGCCGCTTTTAGATCGCAACGAGGGGGCAGCCACCCTCCAGGTGTCCGCACTCGCCCCACTCCCACTCTCGAAACGACAGCAGAGCTCCAATACCCGGAGTATCGGACCTGTCGTCGCGAAAATGCAGGCGTGGTCGGGAGGCCGCCGCGAGCGCGCCTCGAGCGTGGTGTTGCTAGGCAAGTTCTCGGCCATGGTGCGGCGCGGCAGTTTGTTCCAGGCCGACCCGGAGGACGCGCGCGCCAGTGGCGACGCGAGCAGTGGCGATAAGGACGCGGAGGCCGGGGAGGCGCCAAAGGTGGTGCCCACGTCGCCTCCTTCCGCCGAGACGACGGCAATGACCATGTGGGACCCGAATTCCAGCGGGAACAACCGGTCGGCCCCCAACAAGTTCCTGTTCTATCCCGCAAGGCCGTTGGTCGCGGCGGCTTTGGCGCGGCCGTTAAGCTCGGAGGAGATGGCGCGTCGAGTGGCCTTGGAGGCGCAGATCGGCAGCTTTGCCGACCTCCACGCGGGCTTTGCACCACCCCCGCTGCCAGTAAACGAACCAGAGCTAAGGCGAGAGGACGAGGAGGAGGGACAGGAGGAAGACGAGGAAGAAGACACGCCCCTGATGGATAATAACGAGCAGGAGACGCTCGAGGAGGAGGAGCGTCGAGCCGCATTCGACGTCGACGAGGACGCCATCCAAAGCGAAGGCGAGGACGAAGACTGTACCGGCGGCGACGCGCTGCTGGACTTTGACGCGGCCAGCATGCCGGCCAGTGTGCGCACGCTGGTGCGGCGTATCAAGAGCGAGAGTCTGTTGGGCGAGGTGGACATGCTGGCCGCAAGTGCCTCCGCTGCAATCGTGTCCAACCAAGACGAAGAGGATGAGGATGACGACGACGAAGAGGACGAAGAGGTCGACACTGTGGACGACGTGGCCGAGCTCGCGCTGGACAATAACGCGGACGGTCATGACGACGAGAACCATGACGACGAATATGAGGACAAGCAGCGTTGTAGCCAGAATGGTCAGGCCCTGGGACATGAGTTGAGTCCAGTCGAGCACCGGTTTCTCCAGCGACGGCGCACTCATCTACTGAGCTGCGCGGCGGAACAAGCCGCGTTGGCGGCGCAGGATCAGCTCACCTCGAGCGTTCGTCGCCTTGTGATCCAGCTCAAGGACGACTCGGACCGAGTGCATCGTCCCTTGGCAGTCTCTCATGGCATCCGACAGAAGTCCAAGGCCAAGCCGATGCGGCGACGAGTCAACTCGTGTCCGTTCCCTTACGATCCGGAACTGGGCAGTGTGGCCTCGCCATTAGCTGGGTCTCCGCTGCTCACGCCGCCACCTATGAGTCCTTCACTTGCCTCGGGCTCGCCAGGTGGTGACCATCCCAACTCGAAGCAACAACACAAGAAGAGCGCGTTCGCACGGATCGCACCGCGCGTTCTGGAGACACTGCATCTCCGCAAGAAGCGCAAGACATATCTGTTCACGGACGAAGAACTGGAAAACATCGAAGGCGCACGGTGGAAGATCGTGGAGCTGGCCTTCCGCTTCGGCGGCAAGCACCGGTCGTACCTAGTCCAGGCGGTCAACATGTTCTTCCCGTTGCTTAAATACGGGCGACGTGGTGGAGCTCATGCCACAAGACTGCACTGCAATTTGTGCGGCACGTTGCAGTGGCAGCACAAGCGCGGTGGACTCAGCGACCCCGTGGATCTGGCCAACGTGCTCCAGGTGCTGGATGGTCGCCAGACAGCCGTGTTCCGCAAGTACGCGTCTAACAGCGTGCTGGAAGCTTGCTCCTTCTCCGTGGTCTTTCGTGGACGAACGCTGGACCTGGAGACGCAGAGCTCGAGTCACCGTGACTGGCTGGTCAGCGCGCTTCGGACCCTCGTGGCTTATGCGAGACGTCAGCGTTCCATTGAGCAGCAGGCCATCGCCGAACGTGTCATCTTGCCACTGGACGACGATGAAGAAGGCCTGGCGACCCCGAAAGCCGTGGGGCCGTCGCCCGTCGGAGCTCAGATGAATCTCCGACGCGACGACGCCACGTTGATGGCCGTGCCACCCAATTACACCATCCGGACGGTGTACTAGGAGGCGTCGATGCCCGTCCCGTTCTTATTTTATGTATTCGAGTGTTCAAGTCTCGAGCGCCACAGCGAGAAAGAGAGCTGTGTCATGTGTACCATAAAGACTAGTGCATGTAGAAGCACACAAGAGGCAGATCGAACAGAGGCGACGAGGGAAGCAGCCATGCCAACACGAGACAGCAAGAAAATGATATCAGCAAGATGACACATGCGCACTCAGTATCGAAGCAGCTCCCTCCCAACGCTCACTTCCTTGGCTTTGACTCAGACGTCGCGGACGATGGCGGCAGCGCCGACGGTCTTCTTGATCTCGTTCAGCTGCACGATGGCGTCGACGCGGCTCGGGATGGTGTCCTGCGAGAGACGCAGGTACTTCTTGAGGATCTCGATGGAGGCCAGCACCTCTTCGTGACGCGGGCAGAGCTCCGCGGCCACGTCGTCGAAGGTCTCGTAGGGCCCTGCGGCGTGGCTAGCGGCATCCAGCTTCTTCGTAGACAAGAAACCGTGCTTCTGCAGCACGCCGCGGATGATCTGCACCTCGTCGATGCCCGGGTCGGTCACCGACGCGTTGCCCTCGAGCTCCACGTAGGCCTGCGCATTGGTCGGGTCGCTTACGCCGATCCAGCGCAAGAAGTCCGGGGCGAGCTGCGCGATATCCGCCAGCAGCTGTTGCAAGTCCCGGTAGAGCACCGCCGGGTTGGGAAATCCGCCTTGTGCGGTAACAGCAGCCACCGTACCCCCCGCCTGACCAGAAGTCGACCCGGTTGTTGCAGTGGAGGCCAAGTTGCCATTGGAGCCGTTGGTAGCGGCACTGGGTGGCGCGCCAATAACGCTGCTGCTGGTCAGGATCGCGCGCATGTCGAGCGAGGCGATGACTTGTGTGGGCAGCAAGCCACTATTCACCCAACAGTTCTGGATCAGGTGCTTGTCAAGGCTGTGCAGCGCCACGTAGAGCCAGTGGAAGACGTTGCGCGTATGCAGGTGGCGGCGCGGGTGGAAGCCACGCGGATCCTGGCTGATCACGCTCTGGCGGTAGTTGGTGAAGAGCGTCTCGATCAATTCGTAGCGGAAACGCGCCTTGAAGGCCTGGATCACGCCGAGGTGGCACGGGTGGAAGCGCGGCGCCTTGAAGTTGGGCGGCAAGAAGTAGATTTGCAGGTGGTCGTACACGAAGAACGTGCGCTGGTCGCCTTGCGAGTCCAGGATCATGGCAGCCTTCACATGAGGCACGGCCGAGTCCAGGATCACGCGGAATGTGCGCTTGCGTGACCGAGCCAACGCGTTTAGCGACTTGAGCATGCTCACCGTTGTGTGGGCCACCTGCCAACCCGTCTTCGAGTAACCGTACTGGATGTCGTACATCTGCTGCGTGTCGATGCCCTCCAGCAGCAGCGGGTTGCGGTCCACGCCGATAACCTGCATGTCAAACTTCTCCCCGGCCGCGCTCACAAACAACGACACGGTGTAGCGGCCGTTGCCTCCGCTCTCCGTGGCCGTAGAGCCCTCACTACCATTGCCAGACGGCCCCACGGGCGCGGGGGCCAACGATGACGGTTTGTAGATGACGGCGAACTCACTGCCCGTCCAGATATCCTGGACCTCTACATTGCTGAGGCTGTGATGCAGTTCGCGCAGCCGCGTCTGGATGTCCACGTTCTTGATGACGCTCTGCTCGCCGCCGTGGAGTTGCTTGTTGCTAAAGGAGCCGAAGCGCGTGCGGTAGCCGTCCAGCCAGCCGTTGGAGGCCGTGAACTTGGACAACGCATGCGCCACCTTCTCGGGCAACGCAGCGTACGGCTCGCGCAGGATCTTGCAGGCGATGTCCATGGCCTTCTGCTGGAGTACGGTGCCCGTGAGCTTCGTGTCCGGACTGCTGACCTTTACCTCCATGCGCCATTTGTGCAGACACTCGTCCAGCACACGCAGGTCGTAGGTGCACTTGGTGGTCTTGCGCTTCTTCTTGGTGGCGTCGGCCGAGTCCGTCTCCGTGCGGATGAGGTCCTCCTGGCGGCAGATGTTGGTGATGGTCGTGCGTCCCACGTGGAACTTCTCGGCCAGTTCGCGGTGCGTGAACTTCTTGCTGGCGGCCAGGTCCACCACCTCGCGCTTCTGGCCCAGCGTCAGTCGCATGCGTCTCCCCATCGGCAGGAACGACCCCACCGGTCGCAAGACGCTCCTGACCGCAGTCACCATCGTGACGGGCGGTTCGTCTGCTTCTGCAGCCTCGTCATCGTCCTTGGCCGCCTCCGAGTCGGTCTCCTGAGGCGCCGCAGCGCCCAACAGCCCCGCCGCGTCCGCCTGCTGAGCCATGAGGAGCTGCATTTGCTGCTGGTGAGTGGTGGAGGCCGAAGCAGACGCAGCTGGAGAAGAAGGAGAAGCGCGGGCGTGCTTGCGACCCGTCACAGCGGTGCTGCTGCCACCGGAAGCAGAGGCGTCATCGACAGAGGAGGAGGAAGCCTCGCCGTTTGCGGGGCTTGCAGTGTTGCTGCTCATGATGGATGCGCACCGAGTCACGGGGTTCTCTCCCTCGCGATTAGGAACGCTTCGCGCCGTCCAAACTTGAAAATGCAGGGAAGCGAGTGCGGCTGGGAAGCGAGTAAAACCTCGCAACGCCATGTGCAAGAAGATGGCCTCTAATGATTACTGTCTTTTGAAGTTGCTGAAACGTTTCAATTGAGATTAAAGCAGCAATCTTTCCCAATCACAAGAAATAATTCGAACCCGGAATAACCTTGCTTTGCGGCGCATAAATGCTGCTTGCATCGATAGGTACGTGCGTACTTAATGGACAATCGTCCAGCCAACAAGTATCGAAATGGTGAGTGGCGGCAAGACGCCTCGCCGCGGCGCCAAGGCGCACCATGCGCGGTTGCCAGGCGCCAGCGCGCTGCTGCAGAGCGACGTCGACGCGACGCATCCGTCTTCTCGTCTGTTGGTGTGGCACTCGCGGTTCAGTCACGCGGCGTCACGGCACACGGAGGTGGTACGCGGCCACGCCTTCAACCAGCAACTGGAGGTGTGCCTGCCTGGCGCGGCCGGCGCTACGGTGGCGCAATCACTGCAATGGGAGACGGGCTTCTATTACGAGGTGCGCGCCTCCGTGGCCATGTTCCTGTCGCCCGCATTCATCCGCGAGTACGTATCCGGTGGCGGCTCCGTATACATGATCGCCAAGAACGTGGCGGTGGACGCCGCCCAGTCCGCCCTGCTATTGCCTTCTGGCCAATTGCTGCTGCTCGTGGATGCCGACACGTACGAGCAACTGGGAATCGTAGGCGAGAAGTACGGGAAGGCGACCACTGCGACCTGTCGCAGTGCCCATGCGCGGCTCGGCCAGCGCTATGTGATCACGTTGGACCTCACAGCGTTCGAAGAAGATGCCGATGGAAACGACAGGCAAGAGCGGGTGCGGACGTGTCTGAATACGAAGCTGAAGGACATGGACATGCTCATATGCGCGTACAATGAACGTGGCGCCGCGCGCACCATTCTCTTTGGCGGCGATGATACTGTGCCACGCTCGCGTGTGGAGCTGACTGGCCAGTCCACGACCTTCCGTGACGTGTTCCTGCCACGTTTCGACGCCTTTTACGCCGAGATGCGCACTCACGACGGGTCAAATGGAGCCACAAGCGAGGCAGGGGAGAGTGACACGCTCCGTGCGTCTCTGCAAGAGACATACGACTGGTTGGGACTCGTGGCCTGTCGACTGCCAGGCTTGCTGAAGCGGCAAAAACTCGAGGAGTACGTGTCCACATACACGGGTGTTCCCGATACATTCGAGTGCCAGGAAGGTGGTGAACTCACGGCTTTGCGATGGCGCGGCCTGTTGGCTACTGAGTTCTGCTCCGCCATCATTGAGAAACTACAGCGCTCGGTCAAGAGCGGCGAGCTGCCATGGGCTGCTGTCACGGTCTGGGGCTTCCCCGACGCCTTCGTGTCGTGGGTGCAGCCGATCAAGGCAGCTAGGAACAAGAAGGACAAGGAGAAGAACGCTTCGCAGCGAAGAGAACACGGCTTCCTCGGGAACGGCAGCAACCACTACACACTGCTGCTGCTACCGGACGAAGAATACTTCTTACTACAGGCGCTAGGCCCGCATGACGCCACGGTGTAGACAGGTAGAAACAGGAAAGCAAAGCTGAGCGGCACGGCAATCGAATAGAAAGTTGCGTTGACTATTGCCGTGGAAATGGGCGTCATGCTTTGTGGACGCGCTGCTGTTTAGCCCGCTAGCTGGCGTTGGCGAGTACATTGTCGACAAACGCCGCGACTGTGGCCGTGCTGGAGTCCGAGTCGCCTTCGACGAGCGCCAATGCGGCCTTCATGTGCTTCCGCGCCGTCTTGAGGTTGTGCTTCTTGCCATGAATCAAAGAGAGTCGCAGATTGGCCAGGAAGCACGCGCCGGTATCGCTACTGGAGCTCAAGGCCGTGGTTGTGCTACTGCTGTCGTCGTCGAGCTCGAAGGACCCGATAGTCTTCGACGATGTCAGCGAGGCCACGAGTTTCCACACTTGGATGGCGGCATTCAAGAGCTCCTGCTCTTCGTACAGCCCACCGAGCTCGTTCAGGATCGGAACGAATCTGCCGGCAGAGGGCGACGCAGCATCCGACACGGTGGCGATGATGCTCAAGTACCTTGCGATGGCCTTGGCAGGACTTGAGATCGAGAGAAGGCGCGACTCGAGCAGTTCCGCGTCCACCGAGCTCACCAAAGCACCACTCTCTTTGCCCATTCGAACCCATGTGAATCCACGTTCAGCACACGCTTCTGCCTGTTCCTGCTCACCAAGCTTCACATAGCAGTAGCCCATCAATAGCTCCAGCTGTGCCGCATTGTACTCGTCCCCGTTTTTCGCGTCAGCGAACGAAAGTCCGGTTTGTAGCAAACGCGCTAGTTGACGAAACAGTTGGACGTGAGATTCGTCACTCGCTTCAAGGCTGATGCGTTTCAGGACGCTCGCGCCGGCCAACACATAGGCGTGTGGGTTCCATGGCTGCATGCGGATCAGCTTCAGCGCATCCACAGGCAGTCGGGGCGTCGTTCCCGAAAAGCCGGCTTTGAACAGGCCCACTAGCGCATCCAAGAAACTTCGATCCGCCGCGTCGTCGCCACTGGGCGTCGCGTCACGGGCTTGAGCGCCAGAGCGCAGGTAGTCGACCAGGCAGCTGGATACTTGGAGGCTTTCCGAGTCGATCGTTGCGAGTGCCAATCGAGTCCACGCCGTACTGGAACTGGAGTCGTCGCTTGTCTGCACCGCGATTTGCAAGCGCGATAAACAAGCGTCTCCTGCACTGACCAGTCGCTCATGGAGTTCAATCAGACGTAGGATCAGGGTATTGTCGCTGCTGGCAGATGCTGATTCGGCCAGGGTGGTCGACGATAAGAGACGGTCTTTACACACCACGGCAATGTCGGTGGCCTTGCTGGTGCATTCGTCCATCAATAGACTAGCAATCGACAGTCCCACCATTGCAACGTCTTCACTTTCGTTCGGCTGGAGGTCCTCTCGCAGAAGCAGTTTCTTCAGCAGATCCAGCGCCGCGTCTCCCTTCGATTGGCGGTAGAGCAACTGAGCTTGGACAACGTTGTACAGCACAGAAGATGCATCCTTCATCGCGTTCATCCGTTTTGCCAGCATCTGCAGGAGAGCCGGGTCTTTCGAATCCGCATTGCACGGGGTGCTGGACAACGCGCCGACCTCTGCCACCAGTGTGTTCCATTCCAGCCCTCTTTGTCCAAGTTCCGAAGCGGTGGCTTGCAATGACGAGGCTGCACGAGCGTAGGATGCCAGTGCTTCTGCATGGAGCCCCAGTCGATGCTGCGTTACGCCGAGGGCGTGCCACGCACGAGCGTTGAACGGGTCCCGTTCCAGGTACCTCTTGAGGTAAAACATCACCTGTTCGCTTCGGTGCTCTGCCGCGTGGGTCACCGCTTTGCCAACGCTCCCTTCATAGTCGAGTAACGCCATGCTCAAGCCCAGCAGCGCATCGAGATCCAATCCGACCTGCAACGCACAGTCGAAGGCCTCGATCGCTTTCTTCTGCTGCTTTATCGAATTGGAATCGGTGCTGGTGCCGGCTTGCCGCCGAGCGAGCATCGCGTATCCGTTCCACATGGACGGATTATCCGCATTCATGCTCTGCAGCTGGAGGAACGACTTCTGAGCCAACGACGTCGCCGCAGACACAGCATCCGCCTGGTCGAGGTAGAACATGCCCAGGTTGGCCCACGTGGCGTCGCTACTGCTGCCTGTTTGGACCGCTCGTGCCCAGCAAAACTGCTTTACTAGCAGCTTGTCAGCCACAAGGGCCAGTCCATTCCAGGCGGCAGCGCAAGCAGGATCCGCCTGCAGCGCCAGCCTGAAGTTTGCTTCCGCTTTGGTCTTCAACTTGAAGAGAATTGCATCATCTTCGCTGTCGATAGGTCCACTTTGTGGAGAGAAAGCTGGGAGCTGGAGGCCACGAACGCTGGCTACCGCTTGTGCTTCGTACCAGTAACTCAGTCCAATATCGTAGTACATATCAGCAGTAGCAGCAGCGCTACCAGCGTCGTGGATGGCCGTCTTGTTCGTTTTCCCGGCTAGCAATACAGCGGCCTCATACGCCTTCCGTCCTTCGCCGATAAAGTCGACCCATGTCGCTCCTTCACTCGATGAGAAGTCTTCGGGCGACAGATAGAAGGCAAAGCAATGGATGTCACCAATCAATTTGCACGCTTCCACAGATCCGGAGAGCATCGAGGCAGATGGTAAACCCTTCATGATGCGCGACGACTGCTTCAAGTTCGCGGCAGCGTGGCCGTATAGACCCTCAGCACACAGATACTTGGCTTGTTGGAAGAGCAGGCTGGCGTACAGCATGGAGGCAACGGTCACATCAGGTGAATCCTCTGAAACGGATGAAGATGCCGGTAAATCGCCCAAAACCATCGGTTCGATGCGCTCCAGTGCGTCGTCGAACAGCCGCAGTGAACCTTCGATTCGAGCCAATTCGCAGCGCACGCACCAGCTTTCTTCACCCAATTCAATGGCCTTCAGATACGATTTCTGCGCAGACACTTGTTTGTCGAAGTTGCGGTAGATGTGAGCCAGGATGACCCAATATCGCGCATTCAGCGGCTCGTTGCGCAGCACCAGGTGCATCTTCCCCACTGCCAGCTCGTCGTTTTGGTCCACAAGGTGCTGCGCCAATAGCAGTAGCGCCCAAGTGGGAGCGGTCTCCTGGTCCTCCGTGACGCGTTCCCAAAGCTTCACGTTCAGCTCGTGCTTCCCCTGCTGGATGTACAGGTCACTGAGCGCCATACCCGCCAGCTCATCAATCGATGAGAGCGAGAGTGCCTTCAAGAAGCACTTCTCGGCACGCAGGATATCTTTCACCACATCCTGGTACCATTTGCCAAGCCAAGCGAAGATCTGCGCGTCAGATGGCGTCAGTTTAGCAGCCTGAAGGAGGTGATTGAAGCAGCGAGTCTTGTCTTGCTGGTACGACCCGCCGAGATGCCAATACACGATCGCTAGTCGCTTGAGTGACCGGCCCTTGGCGGTCGCATCAGTGGTTGGAATCTTCGATACATTTGCCTCTAGCAGCGCTTGAGCGTCTTCCAGGTCGCCCTGTCCGTAGAGAAGCCACCCACGTGTACATGAGAGAACCGCTGCCATAACTTCGTCCTCTACACCAGACACCGGGAAGGCGTCAAGTGCCTTGAGTGCGTCTTGTGGCTGCTTTCTCGCTGACAAAAGCTCTGCAATCGCAAGCGCAGCTTGCACCCCGAGGGAAGAATCACCGCTCTTCGTGACAGTGCGATAGGCATTCAAGGCCTTGTCGAATTCACCCGATAATTCGCGCGCCTTCGCTCCCATGAACTGTGCTTTCGCCTCCGAATAGCTGTTAAAACGTTTGGAGCACAACCGTTTTGTGAGCAATCCAGCACAAAAGTAAGATGACTCAACGAGACAGATACCACACATATCGATGCCTTACATAGTGGAGAGTGGACTCGCGCACCCCAGCGCTTGGGTTTTGTCGGCCACGACCTTCTTGGCCAGTGCGAGTCGATTCAAACACCCCTCCACATCGTGTGCTGTGAGCGCTAAGGACGCCAGTTCCACTTGAATCCGGATGCAAAGAACGCCCTCGTGGAATGACGAGGACGCGCAGCTGGCCAGCGCTTCCACGAGGTGCTCATGGGCCTGAATCACACGCAAAGCACGAGCAAAGACGCCATTACTACCGTCAAAGAACAAGTTTTGTAGTGGCGAGACTTACTTGACGGTCTTCCTTCAGACGGAGACACTCCACTGCTTGGAAAACTTGGGCCATAGGGCTCTTCGGATGGGCAGCAATCAGCGCACCAGCGATCTCGTGGGTCTTCTCCGTATCAATAGCTGCCATCCAAACACCGTACGTTAGCCACAGCTCGAGAAAAAAAAAGTATAGAGTTCTTACGGCTGTTTTGGTCCTCGCATCGGAGCAGTAAAAACTCGGTGGGGATCTTCGCGCTAGGGAACCACCCAACAAGAGAGAGCGCTAGTGCGTCAACTGCCTTCAATAACATCGATTTCTTCTTCTCAGCAGTAGTGGCCTTGAGTTCATCGAGATGAAGACGCATGAAGAACGCGATTGCGCCATCCATTCGCGGTCGAAACCCGGTAGACTTCTCATCTTCGGCTGCCCAATCCCACTGAGAGGCAACGGAGAAGAATTGACTGGAGATTGCCGTCATTGAGTGGGTGCCTGTGCAGTCTGCCAGACTGAAACCAGGTCGCTACATCACCAAATACGTCAATATCCCAAGTGTGAGCGCCGTTGCGAGAGATACCGTTAAACTTGCTCTTTCTATACCTGCAGGAGGTCGACCAAGTCGAGCCAGATACTCAGCGGCGCTGGAAGCTCATCGTTCGGCGTTTTCTCCAGACTCAAGTCGCCTTCCTGCTCCCCCACAAGTGAGTACCAGGCGTCAAAGGCCTTCACATCGTCGCGTCAAATGCCATGAATGCAAATATACATGTCAATAGGTCAGCAACTTCAAATCCATGAGTTAAAGCAGGCAGCAATGGTCCTATGAGCGTACTTTCGGCAGCAGCTTGAGCTCCATGGCCGTGGTCGCCACCTCCGCCATCCATTTCTGGCTGGGCTTCACTTTCTTGTTCCTGCAAGAAACAGTCAAGCGCCGGTAGGTATCAGCAATTAAATTGCGTGAATTGCACCGACGTATTGTTCAATGGCAATGCAGGCTTGCAGTAGTCGGGGAACCTCTGCAAGATGGCCACAAGTTTCTCCAGCGGCTCCAGCTTGCTCTTCAGGTCCTTCCGCGCGTCGTACAGATCCACCAGGTTCTACCGAACGCCGCATCGCCACCAAACACAACCGCTTCGATTAGCAGCGAGCAAATTTTGCGGAAATAATGCAGAAATCCGAGAAAAGCAACCTTCCAGGGCGCCGGCAGCTCCGGTTTAATGTCAGCAGCACGGCGATACGCCTCTTCGCAGTCTTCCCACTGGTACAGCAGCAACATGGGGACGCAGAGACCCACATGAGTGAGATTGAATCGTAGGTAGCTTCATGGCAGTGAGGGGGGAGGGGGAACGCACCTCCTGGAGCTGGAAGCTGGCCAGGCCGACGCACATGAAGGCCTGGAAGTTGCTGGGGTCGAACTGCGTGACGCGGCGACTGGCGTCCTGCGCCTCCTGGAAGCGCTCGGCCTTGAGGAACGCCGCTGCGTCCGTCAGCATCTGCCGCAGCATGCTCGCCGACATCTTGGCTCGTGTGCGATCGGATCGGGGCTGGGAACTTTGACAAAAAGGTTGGCATTTCATTGGTGGAAACTCCCTGGAATATTTTACGACGAGTTTTTACCAATAAAAGAGCAGTTTTTAAACGGTTTAAAAGTATTGACGACTTTGCGACCGCGTTTTAGCTCTGGAACTCCTCCACTTTATTTTGCGGTTAGGATTGGCTGATATGGGATCTTGAACTTATCTCTGATTGGCTACAAACGTAGATCCCGCTTGAACTTGGCTCTCATTGGTGGAGAGCTAGCACTCAGCGTCCCCACGTCACCGCCTCCGCCTTGACAGTTACCAAGTGAACCTTCGAGACGGAAGATGTGGAAGGCCGGAGCGCGCGCAGCCTCGGCGCATTTGCGGCGCTCCCGCTCCCCCCAAGGCCTCACGACCGTCTCCACGCGTCGCACGAGCGTCCCGCTTCTGTCCAGGCGCCCGCGCTCGTTATTGGCGCTGCAGGCGGCGATGGGGGTCACCTCTCGGCCGTTTTCCACGACGTCAAGCTCATCGTCGACGACGCAGCAAAACGTGCAGATTGCGGTGGCGGCAGCCGCGGCAGCGGGCGTGGGCTATTTGATCGTGGCTTCTGGACGTCAGAACGACCAGGAGAAGCATGAAAAGGACTTGGAGATCGAACGAGGTGCGTTTGTGGTTTCGATCCCTTCCCAGATCATGCAGATTGATACGGGGATGTTGATCGGAGACGTGGGTTGTCTCGCTGTACAGAGAAGAAGCTGAGTGCGCGCCTCGCGGCCGAGCTGGTCAATGCGGAGGCCCACCAGAGCAACATGGACTGGAAGGCCACGCTCGAGCGCGTGGTGTCCGCCATCGTGTCGCTCAAACTCAACTCTCCCAAGGTAGGAAGCATGGTTCTCTTGACCCTCTTGCTGCTTGGTAAGACTGACGCGCGTTTTGGCCTGCACTACTGTGTCTCTGTGCAATGTGGCAGTTCTTTGATACCGAGTCGCCTGGCAACGGCTCGGCTACCGGTTTCGTGGTTGACGCCGAGAGGGGCATCATCCTCACGAACCGCCACGTCGTTGGTCCTGGTCCCATTGTACGCGCTCTCCCTCTCTTTCTCTCTGTCGGGCTGTGAAGATAGAGGAGAAAGAAGTGGGGCTTGACGTATTACTGTCTGGTGCTTGGCCGGATGGTTTTGGCATCAATTGATGCGTGAGGACAGGACGCCGAGGCAGTCTTCCAGAACAACGAGGAAGTCCGCGTGGTCCCCATCTACCTCGACCCCGTGCACGACTTTGGCTTCTTCCAGTTCAACCCGGCGGTAAGATGCAGGCCCCCGCAATACCAGCCATCCTATTATCGATGCATGGCCATTTCTGATGATGGATTAATGATCTTGGACCGGATGGTGGGGGAAACAGGACGTGAAGCACATGTCGGTGCCGTCGCTGCGACTGGAACCGGAGAAGGCGTACGTGGGCACGGACATCCGCGTCGTGGGCAACGACACGGCGGAGAAGTTGGCTATTGCGAGCGGCACGCTGGCACGCCTGGATCGCGACGCTCCCAACTACGGCTTCAACAACTACAACGACTTCAACACGTTTTACTACCAAGCTTCGTCGGGTATGAATCAGCTTGTCGATCATCTCCGAGGAATCACGCGTCAGCTCTTGTG
>MBAC02002649.1:0-31210 GCA_001712635.2 Nothophytophthora sp. Chile5 | reverse complement strand
CGTGCGCCTCTACTTCGGCTGGCTCAGCACCGCCGTGGTCTTTGGCCTCACCGATGTGCTGCAGTATCTGAACGGCGCCTACTTCGACTTCTCCGTCTACGCTCTGCTGCTGGGAGGGCTGCTGGTGCTGGCCTTCGGCACCTACGTGCACGGCCGCGACCCCGTGGTGGGGCTCGTGGTCACTTGGGCGCTCGTGGGCCTCGCCGTCAAGAAGAACACGTTCCCGGGCGCCACCCAAGAGGTCTTCGAGAAGCTGCAGGCCGTCGCCATCGTGGTGGCGCCCGTGTTCCCTATCTTAACACTCATTGACGGCGTCCGATACATCTACGTGGTCCACTGGAAAGCGTACGACCTCTTGCTTCCTACTCTCTTGATGCGATGACGATGGCGTTCGAACTCACTGTGTCTTCTCCTGTCAATGTGGATGCAACCGTTTGTTTGTGCGCAGTACTCCCAAGGTCCCGTCGGGCAGCGAGGACTACTTCAAGCCGTTCGCGTTCGAGACGACGGCGGAATATGGGACGGTGTAAACCCGGCGGACGTTTTTCCCACTGTTCTGCGCTTCCCGTCCGCAACGTAGTCGTAGTGTACGTACGCACGTTGGCCCAACGGACTGTTTTGGCTTTGCTCTCTCTCTCTCTCTCTCTCTCTCTCTCTCCTTTCTCTTATTCCAGTCATGTCAACTTCAACTCCATCCGAAGCAACTGAAGCAAGCAAAGGCCGACAGTTGGAGCAAGGGGCCAGCATGTTGACATGCGGTCGTTAGGTTCTCCTGGGTTCCGTCACTCCGTCGCTTCCCCAGTGCTGCCCACTCCTGTGATTGCCTTGTCTTGCCGCTATTCCCGCGTCTTCGGCAACAGCAGCAGCCACTTCTCGCTCCGCCACCTCGCCAGCAGATCTCGCAAGCAAGAGCTCCCTCTCGCGCCAGTATGGAAGGCACCTGGTTCGCCATCCTCAACGCCGTGCTGTTCGAGATGCAGGCGGTCGTGAACATCGCGTACGCCGAGTCGTTCGTGCTGGTGGCTCGAGAGCACGAGACGCTCATCACGCCCGCGAGCTTCGCCTTCGCCATGTGGATCGTCGTGTACGCCTTGGAGGCGGTGTTCGTGAGCGTGGACGTGTTCGCCCCTCGGTACTCGCTGTTCGCGGACGCCAACCAGCCGCAGCAGCTGCGCCTGTGCTTCGCCGCCACCTGCGTGCTCAACATCGCCTGGGTCTTCCTGTACACCTCGGGCCACATCTACGCCGCCACGGTGCTCACTTACGTGCTCTGGCTGGCGCTGCTGGTGCTCTACATCTACGCCGTGAATGACCGCAACGCGCGTCCGGATGCGGAGCCGTTCGACTGGGCGTTCTATCTGTGCAACGAGGTCCCCATCTCGGTCTACTTTGCCTGGGTCACCGTCACGGCCTTCACGGAGCTGGCCATGTCCATGCAGCACTCAAGCCACATGTATCTGTGTCTCACGACGTACGTCTCGCAGCTCTGCATCGTGATCATGCTGGCGCTGCTGGCCGCCCACTACGGACAGGACGCCGTCTTTGGCCTCGTGATCATCTGGTACCTCGTCGGAGTCTCCGTCAAGCACGTGGAGCTGCCGTCAACGGTGCAGTACATTGACATTGCCGTTCGTGCCTGCGCGGGTCAAGGAGCCGCGATCATCGCCGCTGTGCTGGCCATTGGGGTCTGCCAGTTGCTCATGGAGGACAGGTAGGTCGCTGTTGCCTGTACATGTAGCCTTGAGACCCAGGCTCTGATTGTGTGTGCTTCCTTGTGTCATGTGCTCGTGTCTGCTTTGGCGATGCGATGCACGGTGCGTCTGTGTGGAGCGAAGCAACCCTCCAGCAACGGCTTCGGGGATGGCTGTCGTCACGGATGCCGGCTACGGAGCCACCAGTGCATGATAGCGCACTCCCTGCTCTCCCTCGTGCTACTGCTCGCGTTTCTCTGGCCGTGCGCGCAGCTTGCGGCGTCCCGATCCCGTAGCAAGCCGTCGGCTTAACTCAGTGATTGAGCACTTACTTTACTCTCGAGCGTGTTGTTCCTCATTTATGGACGCTTCATCTTGCTGGGCGAGGGTTCAGTCACGCCTTACATGACGATGGCGAGCACGTGAACGCTCTCCCCGCTCACTAGAGCGGGATCTGGAGCGCCTTCGAGGCGCCTTCGCTCGTTCCGGAGAGCGTGACCGTGACCGACGGAGCCTTGAGGCGTTGTGGTGTTTACGTTTGCGCCCCTCCTCATCGCTCCGTTCACCAGAGCGCTCTCTTGTGCGGTGCTTGTGTCGACGCTTGTGCTTGTGCTTGCTCGCCCTTTTCTCCCTCGAGCGGTGTCGCGACGTCGCTTCCGAGTCCGAGCTGCTGCTGCTACTCGCCTCCTCACGCGACTGCTTCTTCAGCTTCCGCAGCAGCCGTTTCTTGTCCTTCGCCGACAAGCTCGCCAGGAACTCCTTCTCGGGATCGATCGACGCTTCTATCAAACAAGCACACACCAGCGTCAGCAAACCAGTTGGTTCATCCAAAGCCGCAGCTACGACCCAAGCATGCGCTTCTCACCGTCGTCCGACTGCAGGATCTCGAACTCTCCCCCCACTGCTTCGCCCTGCATCTCCAACGGCAGCGCCGCTCGACGTAGCACCAGCTCTTGCTTCGACTTGAGCTTGTTGATCTCCGTCACGGGGTCTTCCCGCACCTGCCGCGCCGCATCTGTTCGAGCACAACCCCCAGTCAGCCTCACACATTCAATACCGACCAACGCAATGACTCAAACCCCATCACTATACCGTGAGGGTTCTGGTCGCGTAGCTTGCACTCGCGGTCGCCCGACTGATGGCCCCACTGGCCGCAGCGGATGCACTTGACGTTGCGCAGCTGCAGCCCCATGGGCTTGAAGTTCACGCGCACCGAGTCCGTGTAGCCGCCCTCCACCGGCGCGTCCTTGAGTATCGGGAACCGCTCCACCTGGTCCTTGATAGTCAGTGGGTCTTCCGCTCGACGACCCACGTACCGTTCCAGCTTGCGTTGGGCGTCGCCTTCGCCTCGCTTCTCCACTTTGCGGCGGAACTCGAGCACCGCCTCGTCCTCCGTGTCGGGTCGCGCTCTCTTCTCCTGATCTTTGTCCTTCAACAGCCCAGGCGGAGGCGCGTACAGGAACCCCACCTGCTGACTGGACACGCGGCGAGCGGCGTCTTCGTCGCCATGCGCCGCCGCGATCTCCTGGTAGTGGCGCGTGTCCGCGTCCTTGCGCACCTCGGCCGCCGCCTCGCGCTCGCGCTGCTCCTTGGCCTTGGCCGTCTGCTCCGCGATCCAGATGCGCTTCTGGTTGGCCTTGTTGGCCGGATGCCACCCCTTCAGGTTCAGGAACTTGAGCGACATGCTTGCTTCCTGCTTTGGATGGAGCAAGACGGGTTGCGTCAGGTTTTAATTAACGGTTAAGTGCTTGATCCACCAGCGACCCTTCCAAAACAGATCATTGCATCTTGAAATAAACCGATGAGGGATGGTGACGTGTTAATTAACTCGTGTCGCTACGTCGCAGTTATCATCAACACAACTCCGTCGATATCCAAGTCGCCACTTCGACAAGCATGTTCGGCGGCGGCACTTCCAGCCACAGCTTCGGCACCAAGGCACCGCTCTCTGCGTCTCCCCGAGCGCTCTCTGTTGCTTCTGCACTGTCCTGACGCCTTTCGTTGCCCCTCTGCGCCTTCAGGTGCGCTCGCTGGAGGCCGTGCTGGCCGAGAAGGACCGCGCGCAGTTCCTCGTGGGCACGTCGTCCTTGCACCAGCCCAACCAGGTACCGCGTCGCCTCCTCACTCGGCTGCAGCTCTACGCCCCACTAAGGTCGCTTTCGTTTGCCGCACAGATCCACCTGATCGAGGTGGACGACGCCACCAATGACGTGGCCACGCGCCAGGTGTTCCGCCACCCTGGGGAGGTGCTGAGTCTCGCGCCTAGTCCGAGCGACAGCCGACTGCTGGTCGCATGCGGCAAGCAGCGCGACCAGGCGGCCGAGGCTTCGCTGTGGAGGCTTCCCGACGCGGCAGACGAAGCGCAAGATCCGCAAGAAGACGGCGATGGAGGTGACGCGTCGAGCGTCAGGCCGCAAGAGCTGACGCCGCTCGCCGTCTTCCCGGCGCAGAAGCTGCCGGTCTCCGAGTGCGTCTCGCCGTCCGTCGATCTGCTCTGGATCGCTACTGACTTGAAAACATCTTGCGTTTTGTATGGCAGAGTGGTGTGGGGAGCCCAGGGAGACGCCACGACGCTGGCGTCGGCGCACGAGACGCTGCTGCGCACCTGGCGACTGGACGCCGGCGGCTCCGTGGAAGCGCAGGACAAGCTGGAGCTGGACGTGTCCATGCTGGGCGGCGCCACGCAGCGCGGCGCGCGGGCGCTGGCGTGGGATCCGCACCACGAGGCGCAGCTCGCGTTCGCGCTGGGCGGCAGCGTGCGCACGTGGGATCTGCGAGCCAAGGGCGAGGCGGCGGGCGTCGAGGACGCGCACCCGAGCGCCGCGCTGGCGCTGGCCTTCAACCCGAACAAGCCGTTCGCGCTGGCCAGTGGCGGCGACGACGGCAAGCTCAAGTTCTGGGACCTGCGCTACGCGCGCAAGCCGGTGCTGGCGCTGGCGGCGCACTCGCACTGGGTCTGGAGCGTGCGCTACCACCCGCAGCACGACCAGCTGCTGCTCTCGGGCGGCTCGGACGCCACGCTGGCGCTCTGGCGCGTGTCCTCCATCTCGTCGGCTCCGCTGGTGGAGCTGGACGAGCGCGACCTCATGGACGAGACGGCGGCCGGAGGCGCCGCCGTGGCCGACACGCTCATCCGCCGGGTGGACGAGCACGAGGACGCCGTGTACGCCGCGAGCTGGGCCGCGGGCGGCGACGCCTGGCTGTTCGCGTCCGTGTCTTACGACGGCCGCCTCGCCGTCAACCACGTGCCGTCCACGGAGAAGTACAAGATCCTACTCTAGCGTCAGGCAGGAGGGAGGAGCGGAATCCATCGGGACGTCGTGTTCGTGTGTGTGTGTTCTCGCTGGAGGTGGCTGGACTGGTACGTGGCCTGGGGTCCGTCACTGGATGTTGCTTCCTCTCTGCCGAGATCTACGCTGTGTACGTGTTTCTGCCTGTTTCTCTCTCTCTCTCGCTTGTTCTACTAACGCTCGCGCCACTCACCTCCTTAGCCGCGCATGATCTTGCTGGCCTCGTTGCGGAGCCAGTCCAGCTCGTCCATCGCCTGCTGGAATCCCACCATGTCGCCCTTGCCCACGCAGTCCGCCACCTTCTGCGCCGCGGCCGCCAGCCGCTCCTCCAAACTGCTGCTGGCGCCGGCGACTTCGGCCTTCTGCGAAGCCGAGGACGAGGACGCAGACGACACCGTGCTGGCTCCGAGAGCCGCGGCGGCTGCGGCAGCTCCGATCGAGGTGCTCGACAGCGGCGTGCGCTCCGGGCCGGCGTTGCGCACGATCCCGGCGCCAGGCGCCAGCATCTTCTTGGTCGTGGCCTTGGGCGTCGTGCGCGGCGGCATCAAGCCCATCGCCGAGAACCCAGGCGGCGCCGTCACCGCATTGGCCGGCACGCGGTCTCCTCGCTCGTCCTTCTTGGTGGACAGCAGCCGCGCCGCGTTGTTGGCGCCGATCCCCAGCGAGCTCTGGATGATCTCGTCCTTGGCGCGCGTCTTGTCCTCGCTGCTCAGGCTGCCACGTCGCGCCAACTCCGCCACCTTACGCAGTCGCGCGCCGTTGGGACTCATCATAGGCAGACCGCCGCCCTTGGAGGACGACGTCGTGGACGCATCGTCCTCGTCGTCGGTCATCGGAGGAGGCGGGGGCGGCGGAGGGATGGACAGAGCGGACAATCCGCCTTGCTGCTGCCGCGCGGCGTTGTAGAACGATACGAAGCTGCCCGAGATCTCGGCCGTGTCGTCGTAGCCACCCGTGACCTGCACAACGTCTTCGTCCGTATAGTCCTGCGAGCTGGACTCATCGTTGTCTGAGGTGGATGAGCTGGCGTCCGACGCGGTCTCCTCTCGGATCGCTTGTCTCGCGTCTCCATGGCGCTCGGCGATGCCCGGCATGGCGGTGCCGTAGCTGGGGAAGCCGCCCACCTCACCATTCTCCCCGAAGGTCAAGTCCCGCGCGAGCTCCAGCCGACTCTTGCTGCGTCGACGGAACTTGAAGAACTCCGCGGCGTTGCCAAAGCTGCCGCGTCGCGAGCCGACAGGTCCTCCAACCTGCGCGTTACTATTACTACTCGACGGCGGACTAGTCGAGGACGCCGCCGGCGGAGGCGGCGGTGGGGCGCCGGAGCTGCTTCGGTTGCGCGCTACCGACTGCATGGCTAGTCCGGTGAGCTGTGCCGCGGCTTCAGCCGCTGGAGACTTGAGGCCGGCCGCAATGGCGTCTGCGTCCGAGTCCACCAGCTTCTTGCGACCGGTCGTGGTCTGCGGCGTGTTGAGCACGGCCTCGGCCACCTGCCAAGGCACCGTCATGGACGGCCGTCTCGCGAGTCCCGGCGGCGGCGCTAGCACCGCGTTCTGATCCTGCGTCTGGTTTGCAGCGGCACTGCTGTCGATGGTCGTCGTCGTCGGCTCTTCCTTGGACGCGATGTTGTAGTAGGACGTCTGTTGATTGTAGAAGCCTGCGCTCGAGCGGGCGGCCGTGCCCGACGAGGAGCTCAGCTTCTTGCTGCGTGCCGGAGGCGGAGACCAGGACGGCAGCGCCGTGGCCACGAAGCCGCCGCTCTCGTCTAGCGGTGGTGGCGGCGGGAACGAGTCCTCTGGGAACTGCAGCAGCGAATGCCGACCGGACGTTGAGGCGTCTTCGTAGCTGGGACGACCCGGGTCCGTGTCCTGCGACGACGTCGAGTTGCCGCCGCCTCCTCCGCCAAAGTCAAAGGAGAAATAGTCTTCGGGCGACTGGCCGCTGTACGAGTAGCGTAGCGGCATGGCGTCCAGCGACGAGTCCACGGTGGGCGCCAACTGCGAACTGCGCGAGCGACTGCGATGGCCCCGCACGGGGATCACGTCCGCCGACGTCCCGGAGCTCAAGGGCCCGTGGCTGCGACTGAGGTCGCTGCTGTGGTGCTGCTGGTTGCTGAATCCGCTGAACGGCACTCCGCTGAACTGCGAGTTGCTGCTGCTGCGCGCGTGATGCGAGCGCTTGGGCGTGTTCCCAGGGGTCAGAGAGCCACGCAGACTGTCGCGGTAGTGCGACTTGGCCGCGTTGGTGAGCACGGCCTTGCTCACGAGCCCCGTGACCTCGTTGGCGTGCACAGGCACGTTCTGCGACGCCAGCCGCAGCGTCGTGAGCTGCTTGAGTTCCTGCACCGACATCCCCGTCTTGGGGATCACGGGCGGCGTGGCCACGGCCGCGGGCGACGACGTGGCGTTCACCACCGCCATGTTGATCTTGGGCGTGGCTGGTCGCGAGGACGAGAAGCTCTCGGATGTCACGGTTTTGGGTGTCCCAGGGCCGCCCGCCTGCTGCATGCGCTTCTGCGTGAGCCGCTTGAGATCCTCCACCGTCATGCCGCTCTTGATGCCCATCTTAGCCGACGTCCCCGGCTTCTGCGGCGGCACGCGGCCTCCCATGGCAGCGTTGCCTCCGCTGCGGTAGCCGCCACTACGCGACGGATGAAACCCCGGCGCCTTGGCCTGCTGCTGCTGTTTCTGATACTGATACTGGTACGGGTTCTGATTCTGCTGATAGAACTGCTGCTGCTGCTGGTGCTGTTGCTGCTGCGTGGACGTGGGCGCCTCCCCTGCGTTCATCTGCAGGTAGCTCTGGTGGGAGCGCGCCGCTGCCGCGCCCCCTTTGCGTCGATTCATGTCCGCCATGCTGCACTCGTCGGTAGATTCGAAGAGCTCCTCTCTCGCTTCCTCCCACTCACAGCCACCGCGTCACACACGCAACAGAACAACCACACGCAAACGACGGCACAGACGCCCTCTCCTTCTCCCTCTCGCTCTCCTTCGCGCTGCGTCTCGGTCTCTGGAGCCGCGACGCCGACGGGTCCTTCGCTCGGCTGTCGGCTCGGCTCTTTCTATTGGAAAAGCCCGCGTTGGTTGGATTGTTTGGGGCCTCCCCCCTTCTTGCGTTGCCCCCTCATGTGGCAACTTTGGGGCCAGGGATTTCGCTGCCCCCACGTAATCAAATCAAAACCTGCGCCAGAGTTGCTGAATCGCAACTGCTTCGAAACCGATGGGAGAGGGCATATGTGTTATTGCGAAGTAGATAGAGCAGGATGAAGCAATTGCTGCTGAATCGTAGGGCTAGTTACGTAGTTAGTGAGACTGTGTGGGATGCGAAATTACAGATCTGACCGGTAACAGGTGCTGGATCGCAGCGCGACGACCTTTCGCGGCCACGCATTCCGACAGAGCAACCAGCATGGGGAAGAAGGCACGTAAGCAGCGTGTCACCGCCGCCGCCGCGGCCGAGAAGCCTCCAGCCACGTCGCAGCAGCAGCATCTCAAGCTGGATCCGCGTGGCGATGGGATGTACAGCGGCACGTTCCGCTGGCTCGAGTCCAAGACGTTCCCGCCGCTTCCCTCCTTCCCAGCGAGAGGCAATGGCAAGCCACCCGTGGATCTCACTGGTGGGTGGCAGGAATATCTCGCCTCTCGCGGCTCCTCTGCGGCCGACGGTGGGCTGGTGGCGACAGCAACGCGGGACCCGTCGTGTCTGGACGCGTTGAGTTTCCCCGTCACCTTTCTCCATGTCACGCAGCTCCTGAGTCTCTGCAGAGGCTCCGAACTCCATGTTTTGATCATCGGCGCCTCCCAGAAAGCTGAGCAGCGCGTGTGGCGCACCACCGACTACTGGAGCGAGATCGCCGCCTTCTACGCTGAGATGCAAGTCACTTTACACTTCATTGGCCCCGAGGTGCACGAACACGACGACGATCGCGACAAGGCGAGGACGTCTGCGCTGCCGCTCAACATGACGGTTTGTCACTTCCGTGGCACCTTTGGGGACTTCCAGGACTCGCAGTGTTACAGCGACTGCACGCCCGAGACTTCCGTGATCGTCGGGTACAACACGGGCTTCGGCAACTTCATCGATTCCCAGCACCACGACTTGCTCTTCAGCTGGCTGCCAGACCTCTACCGCATCGCCGAGTCGGGGATCCCAGCCATCTTCACCTGCGCGAATGACTATGCTGACATGAGCGGCGAGTTCGCGGTGCAGTCGCGTGTTATCGGCGCCAGAATGCTCCTGTTGCCCAAGCAGAACCCATTCAGTGCGGCGTCGCACCTCCACGAGGAGGGGCAGCGCGACACTGCGTGGTCGCGCGGCAGCAGCTTCCTGTACGCCATCCACGGCTTCGACAAGGATCGTCGGGTGGATATAGCCTGCGGAGATGTGGCTGCACTGCAGAAGCGACTGGATGCCGATCTGGACATGCATCTCCAAGACGAATGCGGCCGCCACTTCTACAAGGGCATGGTATTGACCAAGGCACAAGCGTCGAGATGCAAAGCGCTCAATGGAAGTCAGTCCAAGGTGTCGCAACCCACGAAGGCGATCGTTTCGCCAGTCAACGGCGCTTAGCTCGGTGAAGTCGAGAGCCTTCGTTTTGAGCTGATACCTGGGCGACAACAAAATGAGATCATTGCGGTTGTTCTCGTGCCCAAGGTGAGCTCGGCAGCAGATCGGATCAAGGCGACCCTCGCCGAGTCTATTCTGACCATCGATGCTCCCGGGAAGTACCTGCTGAAGACCAAACTGCCGTTCCAAGTTGACGAAAGCGTCAGCGTGCCAACCGTAGAGCTGGCACCCCCGCTGTTGCGCATTTCATTTCGTAGGAAGTGACACGAAGCAGCGCAATCTGCAGTTGTTGCCCGCATAGGCTGCGTTTCATTCTTGAGTTCCAAACACATCGGTTCGTTTCTGCCACAACTGCCCTGCCTCACTTACTGAGCACTCGGCAGCGACCGGTTTCTTCACTTGAACGGTTTGAACGCAATGTCCTTCGCGACATCCCGGGCGACCCGCTCCCCGCGCAGCAGCTCCAGGAGGCTCACGCCCATGGCGATGGCTGTGGCCGGGCCTTGACTCGTGATGCAGTTGCCAGCAATCATCACTCTGTCTTCCGAGTACAAATCGCCCAGCCTCGCCTTGTCAGCTGGACGGCCCGCCATTGGCCCTTCAACCAGCGCGTTGTGGAACAACACGTCGTAAACCGCTTCCCCAATGGCGGCGTAGAGCCGTCCGGCCACTTTCTGCTCTCGGAGCAGCGTCGCCAGCGTCCGACAAGCGCCGAGCGTCTTTGCGCCGGGTCCGCCGGGCACCGCGATGAGGTCGTAGTCGTCGTTCACGCAGAACTCGATGGGCTTGTCGGCCTCCACGTCGGTGCCATTGGCAAGCTTCACGAGGTGTTGGCCGCCGACCATCGCGAGGGTCACGCGGACACCGCCGCGAGCCAGCAGATCGCAGAGCGCCGCCACCTCGATCTCCTCGCTGCCCACCGTCTACGGGCCATCATAAACTGTTAGTTGTGTACGTCAAGCCCAGCCAGGCAGCCTTCCGAGGAATATGAACTCACCACAGGGACGAGCGCTGTTGGTTTGGGGGTCACGATGTCGCTAAACGCCTGCGCAATTCGTGCCATTCTGCTAGATATTGGACTTGGGATGCCGATGGCCAGAGAAGAAATGCGGGGGGGTTGAGTATCCCGTTGATAGCTGATCCCTTTCCATCAGACAGTTAGGAAAGAAGCCCAGCTAACGACCGAGAGAGCTGTTCCCATACGTCCTCTCCCTGTCCATCCAACGACCCCCACCAACTGCAACGAAGAAGTCTGCTGCGTCTTCTCTCACTCTCACTCACAAGCGGTTTGGACTTCGAAGTCGCAAACATGATGGGGGCTGGAGCTTTGGACGAAATGGAGCAGGAGGTGGAGGAGGAGCAACCCGTGCAGGCGCTGCCCCACATGAAGCCCCGCGCGTTGATCGTGGTGGCTGACGGCAGCGAAGAGCTGGAGACGCTGATCCTGTCGGATGTGTTGACTCGCGGCGGACTGCATGTCGTGATCGGCGCGATCGGACGGACGAGGAGGAACATTGTCATGGGAAACTTCGGCTTGCGGATTCAGGCCGAGAAACCTATCGAGGAGTGCAGCTTCGCCAGCTACGAGCTCATTGTGCTGCCTGGGGAAAGTAAACGCGCTGGGTCCTTCGTCTTGAGCGCGATACAGTTAATCACTGACTGAATGCTGGTCTTGTTGGCGGTGGCATGGCGTGCAGGGAGCGGGGGCGACCCACGTTCGTGACTCGGAGCTGGTGACCAAGATGCTGCTGTGGCAGAAGCAGGCCGGACGCTGGATCGCTGCCAGCTCGTCCGCGCCCGCGGTCGTGCTCCATCCTCACGACCTGCTCGGCGTTCGTGCGACCTGCGCGCCGTCAAGTGAGCGGGACATGAACCGCTGGTACGTGGACGAAGACGTGGTCGTCGACGGTCGCTGCGTAACCAGTCAAGGCCCGGGCACCGCTCTGAAGCTCAGCTTGATGCTGGTGGAGCTGCTGAACGGCGAACGCGCTGCGAAGAACGCGGCAAAGGAGCTGTTGGTCCCGTGGCCGTGAGCAGCGATGATATTGGGGACGTTTGCTCGAGTTCTGCTTTGCACCAGTCGTTTGCTTATCCGTTGCAATTAGCTGCCATTTCTGTGGCCAATAAAAAGTCTCGAGTCCGTTGCGTTTGCTGCGGTTGAGCAAAACGTGCTGCACTGCGTGGGCTGGTAGCGGTGAGACGACTCGAAGAGGTATCTCCCCTGCTTTCACAAGTGAAGAACAGCGTCTTTATGGCAGCTGAGTGTTGGGCAACGGCTGGACTCGACCCTCTTTCCCCAGCATCAGGACGGCCTACTTGGTGTGTATAGGATGATTCTTTCCCAGTCGGTGATACGGTGGACGGCGCCAGACTTCTCGACAAACCCGTAGCTAGACGAGAGCACTCAACTTCAGAGAGCCACCGCCTCGCGTCACGTGACGATCGCGGCATAATACCGAGCGAACACGAGCGAGGCGAACATGAGCGCGTCGATGCGATCCAGCACGCCGCCGTGCCCAGGGATCAACTTCCCCGAGTCTTTCACGCCGGCGGCGCGCTTCAGCAAGCTCTCAAAGAGGTCGCCCAGTCGTCCCACCACTACAGCCAGAACCGTGAACCCGATCTGTGCGAGGGCGGAACCCGGCACATCCAGCAGGTCGGAGGATACGAACATGGCAACCACTCCAAAGACGATGGCGCCCAATGTGCCTTCGTAGTCCTTGTTCTTCGACAGATGCGACGCCAGGGGGTTGTAGTAGCTGTAGTTCAGCCACTCCAGCAGTTTGCCGGTTAAATACGCGCCCGTGTCGGAGGCCCACACGACGTAGAGCAGCACGATCAGCAGCTTCCGGTACGACTCCAGGCGCTCGTCGTCCACGAAAGCGACGATGACCGAGAGACTGCCGATGATATAAAGGTAGCCGAGCATATCCAGCGCAATGTGCAGGAAGGCGTCGGGTCCGGTCGTGCGTGTGTTCAGTCGGAAGAACACAATGATCACCACCCCCGAAAGGAAAACCTGCGCTGGCTCCAACGAGACGCCGCAGCGGAAGCGGTTGATCGGACAGGCGGTCGAGTGCATCGTCAGCAGCGTGAAGACCGTCTTCCACACGAGGCAGATGAGCGCGTACTTCCAGTTGGGCGTGAATAGCGCACTTAGTGCAGCCACAAAGTCGGTGGCAATGCTGTAGAACCAGCGCAGTCGGTACAGCTCCTTCTGCTTCATTTCTGGGATGTACTGCACGTAAAACAGGAAGATGGCAGTCGTCACGACCGTCGTGAGCGCCGACACCACCACGGCAGCGAACCATACGTTCCCACTGAAGAACTGGTCGGCCACGGACGACATGGCGCATCGCGAGAAGCTCGAGTCGTGCAGATACGTCTCGTCCTCGCTGGGAGTGGATTCAGCGCTGGCTCGCTGCGGACTGGACGCATTCTCGACCTCGGGCTCCACGGCGGCGACAGTGGGCGGCGGGGGCGGCGTCAATGGCGACGACTGGACGGTCTCGCCGCTACTACTAGCGGCCGTGCGCGCTCTGGAGCTGTATACTGCTTGGTGTGGCGCTGCAACGACGTCTCTGTCTACGTCGCTGGCGCTCTCGCTGCGGGTGCTGCGACTGTAGCTGATGGACGCGCGACTGCTGTCGCCCTCGCGTGGGTTGCGGGACGAGTTGCTGGCCACCTCGCTGCGCAGCAGACGCGGTTCGCACGCCTGCATCTTGGTCATCACGCGCAGGTGGATGCGGTGCGCCAGCCACGCGTACTCGTAGGAGCAGATGCTGGTCACGAAGGTGCAGAACGTGGCGGTGGCGAAGGCCGGCGACAGCCAGAGGAAGACCGTGATGAGCGGCGCCAACACGAGCGCCGACAGGATGCGCTGCACCACATTCACCCTCAGAAACGCCAGCAAGCACCTGTACAAGCGGCGGTCTCCTGTCGCAGGGGGAGAACAAGACGCGTCGCCCTCGTCGCTCGGCGATGGCGGCGCCAACACCACGGCGGTCACGGACGCGCTGTGGTAGAAGAAGGCGGCGGGGGAGCCCGGCGAGCGCGGCGTCATGGGCGTGAGCGGCACCCACGGCGCGCTGCCGCTGCTGGCCACGCTGCACTGCGTCGGGGCCTCGTCGGGCGGGTCGGCCATGGTGCTGAGAGCCGTTTTCTCCCTCGAGTTTATACTTTATGCATGCAGAGCTTCGTTGTGTTCGTGGCGAGGCTGAACATTTTTAATCTGTCCTACCGGTGCTTTTTATTAAAGCCACCTGGCTTCTTCTGTAGCCCAATGGTGAAACTATTTACGAAAACGCGACGAGTGAAACGTATTAGTATTAGAGAGATTTCTCTCTCTCGTACTAATCTTAAAACTAGTATAGCAAATATGCGAGCGATGACAAATAGTAGAAATCGACATACTGCTATTTTACAAGTGTGTTAGAAGTACTATTGCTAATAGTGCTAGTATTGCACTGAAATATTAAGTAAGTGCTATTTACTACAGGGGGACGTAATCCCGGTTTTTAGCGTTGCTCGCTGGTGAGGCGGGACTACTTGTGTATCTGCGGCGGCTGACAAGGTATAAGAGAACTGAGCAACTTGCCCCAAGAAACGACCAAGCTCGGCGCTTGACTCTGCTGCCTCTTCATTAACGACTGGAGGGGGGAAGGCATGAAGCGGCGCCTCTTCGCTTTGGGGGGAACTGGACATCAGGCCGAGGGTACGCACGCCAGTTACAGCTTAGTAGGATCAGAAAGGGCCTCTGCGTTTGCTGCTCTTGTCCTCGTTATCATTAAATGCGTGGCAGATACGCACGCTATGTTCACGCCCCTGTCATGGGAGCACCATGAAGTTCCACCAGTATCCATCACCACCCATGTTTGCAGTCTAAAAAAAAGAATCCTACTAACGCAAGACCCCTAATCCCCACGACCGATGACACTTCCGCATCGTCGCATGCTGTTCAGCAGCGTCCATGAGCTATGGACGATGATCATCTCCGTCCAATTTGGCCTCCAAATGAGCGCGCTTTTCCTGTCAACCTGACGCGAAAGAGGAGCGAGCCATTCGCTCCCTCCCTTGCCTCAGTTTTCGTGCTCTCCTGGGCGCTCCTTTCTTCATATTTTCTCTTGGGCGCGCTGCAGTGGAATCTATGGATTCTAAAGGTTCGAAAATACACATCAAAGCAATCAGCAACATAATCCCGTTGAACCCGATCCCGTGCAGTAAGATGTCTCGGAATATCCGAACGTTCGTTATTGGCCGGACTGTACGCTCTTGATAATGCTTTAGCGAATAATCCCGTGTTATCTGGTAATCGCTGTATTCGTATCTGACATCGTCAATTCATATAATGTGTTATCAAAGGACTATCATGAAACGCTTCGGTCGCTCATCTTCGCTCTCTTGTCCCTCGCCACTTGGCGCGATTAGGGGAGCGGCGTGGTTTCTTTTGTGGGATCTTGAGTACGCACCGCAGCCAGTAGGAGGCGCGTCCCACGATTGGGTTCTTTTTATTGGCTATAAATGGCTCGTCGCTCTGCCCACGAGCGAGTCGTCAGCCCCAGCCCCATCTCTGCGAGTTGGTTTCCCTTTGGCTCTTGCCGTCTGTTGGAGCCTTCGGCTCACTTTCGAACTTGCCGCGGCGCTGGCAGGTGCTTTTAGGGTTTAGCAGACACGGATTTAGTGCTCCGTTGGCAGTGAAGCGCAGCCCCAACGCTCCGCAGGATAGAAATGGCGACGCTCTTCGACAAACTCGTGGGCGGCTACACGGCGCTCTGGTGCCTGGACGAGCGCCCCAGCTCCCCGCAAATGGCGCAGCCGCCGTCCGTGGCGGCCTCGGCCAAGGTGCACGCGCCGACGGCGGTCCAGAAGTGCAGCGCGCCTCTCAAGTGCAAAAAGACGAAGAAGCCGTCCATCAACGAGCGCTTGCGTGCGCTTATCGGCGACATGATCACGGAGAAGGAGCTGGAGCAGCGCGTACGTTTCTCTATCGATGGCTGGGTATAAATGGATGGCCGTATGTGAACGGAAGGGCTGACATGTTAATGCTTTTTTTTTTGCCTGTACAGCTGACGTTCGGTCGAGTGCTGGGCACGGGCGCCACTTCCAAGGTGTACGAGGCTGTAGACACACGCACGGGCGAATCAGTATCCGTGAAGGTGTTCGACAAGGCGTCGATGGTGGAGGCGCGTCGCTCCATGGCAGCAGACGGCCAGTTCGTGGCGGAGAAGGCCGTGCACCGCGTGCGTCGCCGTCTGCTGAAGCTCGTGTCGGAGCTGGAGATCTCCAAGTCGCTGACTCATCCCAACATCATCAAGTACCTGGGCGCCTACGAGACGTCGCACCGCGTCTGCATCGTCCACGAGCTCGTGGAGGGCTCCGACCTGCTGGAGCACCTGCTCGCGCACGGAAAGATGCCCGAGCAGCAGGCGGCTGGCGTGTTCCGCCAGCTGCTTTCTGCCCTCCAGTACTGCCACGCACAGAACGTTTTTCATCGCGACCTGAAGCTCGAAAATGTGATGATCACGTCGGATTTGCAAGTCAAGCTCATTGACTTCGGGCTGTCTGAGGTGGTGGAGAACGCGGACCAGCCGCTTAAGACAGTATGCGGCACGCCGCTGTACTGCAGTCCGGAGGTGCTTTTTCTGCACTCGACGCCCCTGGCCGCTCGCGACGGCTTCCGGGGCGGGCCCGCCGACGTTTGGAGCGTGGGCGTGCTCATCTTCGCGCTGCTGACGGGCTGTGCGCCGTTCGACGACTCGGATTTCCATCGGCTGCGGCGTGACGTCTCGCGCAACCGCATCAGCTATCCGACGCACATCTCAGACCAAGCCAAGGGGCTGCTCAAGGCGTTGCTCGTGTCGGACGCCTACCTGCGCCCCACTGTAGCAGACATGCTGTCTTACGGCTGGCTGCAGGACGTCAGTGCAGCTGATCCCGAAAGTGACTTCGCTGCAAGCAGTAGTGAAGAGACCGTTGCCATGGAAGAGCTGGAGGGCGATTGGGCCTGCACCAAGTTTAAAGAGTGCGACGATGACGTGCGATGCCGCTCGCTGTCCTGCCGCCCTACCAGCGGCTCAGAGGGCACCTGCAGCTCGAGTGCCAGTCTCGAGGACATGACGGAGAAGCTCAAGCGCCGCCAGTCAGAGCGGTCCAACGTCTCCAGCATGGAAAACGTGGTCGACGACGGCAGTGACTTATAGCGGAAGAGGACCATCCAGGCAATCAGTAAGTATGCAAGCAATCGCAGCAGTGCGCAGGGAAAGCATGGGTCGCATTGACCCAGCGCGTTTCTGGAGAGCACAATCCTTAATATTTAAAATGAGAAATTGCCAGCAAAATGCAGCACTGCTTGTTCCTTCAACGCCCTGAAGGAATGCTGAACTATGCAGACGACGTCGGCGCTGGCGTTTGTGGAACTTTGAGCCCAAGACGAGCACGTTCCGCCCTCGCGCGCAGCTCGTCGGCGCGACGACGTGCGTCTTCCGCCTTCTTGGCAGCAGCTTCTTTCCGCTCGCGAGCCTGAGTTTTGATCCGCTCGATTTCGGCCAGTTTATTCTGCATCTCGCGCTGACGCTGCTCTTCCTCGTGGCCGAGCTGCGTTTCGATCTGACGCCGCGAATTCGCGCGCACTTTGCTGGCGGCCTGGATGGCATTACGTCGCATCTCCTCGGCCTTCTCACGGGCCTCGCGGGCCTTCTGCTCGGCCTCTGTGCGCTTAAGGATGGCCGCCTCTTTGCGCTCCTGCACAGCACGCAACTCGATCTCCTGTTGGTCGCGCTGCTTGAGCGCCTCCAGCTCAGCCTGCTTGGCCAATCGCTCGGCGTTCTTCAATTCGTACTGCGACGTGGCCTCCCGTGCCTTCTCGTTCATCTGCTTCGCGCGCGTCTTGCTGTCGATCACAGTCTGCATGGCCGCGCGCTTGCGCTGCTCCGCCTCGCTCTTAGCCTGTTGCAGCGCGGCCGACGACGACTGGTGCTCCAGCGTCTTCTGCGAGCGCTCCGTCTCGTACGACTTGAGCGCACGCTCGCGGTCGTTGAACTCGGCCAGCGACGCCTTGCACACGGCCTCCACCAGTTTGCGATCCGCCTCCTCTTCAGCCTTCTCTCTGGCGCGTCGCGCTTCCCACATGGTATCGACCGCCGCATCCACGCTGCCTCTCGTGGCGCTAGACGTGGCGCTGGACACGCTGCCGCGTTCACTCGTGAAAGCTGCCGCCGGAGCCGCAACAGCAACGCCAGAAGCGGCCACCGAAGCGTTCGCCGTCATGACCACATCGCTGTACGCCGGCGGCGGCGTGTAGCTCTCGAAGCTCGTGGCGCTTAGATCGCTGGTGGTGCTGGACGAGCGACGCGGTCGGATCGTGGCGTCCATCTTGGCACTAAGCGCTCGGCTCTCGTTGCTTCCGGTACTGAGGCGGCGCTGCTGCGCATGGGAGGCGTCGATCTGCGGCGCCAACATGTTGCGCCACGTCTGCGGTCGCGAGTAGTCGATGAACCCCGCTTGCTGTGGCGGCTGGTGCGTTGACTGTGGAGCAGGCGGCGGAGAAGCGACAGTGTCCACGGGCACGGCGAACGGTAACTGAGGCTGCTGCTGAGCGTTGGGCGACACCTGGTAGCCCGTGGCGCTATACACGTAGTAGTCGCTGTCGCCGGCTCGATTCAAGCCGCCACTCGGGTGAGAGAAGCTCATGTCGTCGATCGCTTGCGGAGGAATGCGCTGCAGCTCGTTGGAAGGGGAAGACAGCGGAAGGTAATGGGGAGAATGGGCTGAGAACTAGAAACCAGAAAGAGTCCATGGATGAATGAATGGAAGTGCTTTTATTACTGAGCGGTGCGCTGAACCCACATCTGTGACGCGCGCGGGTTGTCGCGAAGGGATACCGAGATCAGGTGGAATATGTATTTAGAAAGGTTTTACAATTGACGTTGACTGCAATGTGACAGTCATAATCGTACTTACACGAAATATATATGCGATGATGCAGGTTCGAGTGTTGTGGATGGTGCGACTTGAGTTTGCTGGACATAACCATCTTAATAGTGCGCTGTTGTTGGACATCCAGATGCTTTCTGTTTTGGGTGCTTTCTTTGATGGACACGACAGTTGGCTATTGCCCGAGTCTATTAAACGAAGGGCGGAACAGATCAGGCTCGGCTCGATTCGACTCGGCTCGAATTATACATGCACAAATGCTCAAATTCGGCTCGATCGGCTCGTGTCATCACATAATCCGCCGACCTCACATCCATCCAACTGCAAGAATGGGCAAGACCTCCAAGGACAAGCGTGTACGTCTCTGTGTATACCTTCCTTGCTGCTTTTTCAGCAGCACCCTAACAATCCCCACCACCTGCCACAGGACATCTACTACCGGAAGGCCAAGCAGCAGGGCTATCGCGCGCGCTCGGCATTCAAACTACTCCAATTGGACGACAAGTTCCAACTGCTGAGCGGAGCCACCCGCATTGTGGACTTGTGCGCCGCACCCGGCGGATGGAGCCAAGTGATCGCGGAGCGCGTGGCTCCTGGCAGTGAGAGCACCATCATCGCTGTGGATCTGATGGAGATGGCGCCGTTGGACGGCGTGGTGCAACTGCAGGGCGACATCACGCACAAACGCACGGCCGACGCCATCGTGGCGCAGTTCCACGGCCAGAAGGCGCAAGTCGTGGTGAGCGACGGTGCGCCAGATGTGCTGGGACTGCACGATCTGGACGAGTATCTTCAGGCTCAACTTGTGCTGGCGGGGCTCAACATCAGCCTCCAGATCCTGGAAGACGGTGGCACCTTCGTGGCCAAGCTCTTCCGCGGGAAGGAGGTGTCGCTGTTGTACGCCCAACTGCGCCGGTTCTTCCGCAAGGTGACGTGTGCCAAGCCCAAGACGAGCCGCAACTCAAGCTTCGAGTCGTTTGTGGTGTGTCAGGGCTTCCAGCTGCCCGATGGCTTCGTACCGGACATGGAGCGCAATTTGCTGGACTTGCGGTATGTGGAGGACGCCCAAGACGGAGAGGATGAGGACTGGTACACGAGCGACGTGTCGTCAGAACGTGGCGTCTGCGTAGACGTGGTGTTTTTCGGTGCAGGTGATGTGTTTGGCCTTGATGCAGACCAGTCGTACCCACTAGACGAAGAGGACGCAGCGGTGGGTGAATCGGCCAAGTATGTCCATCAGAAGCCGCTGCAGATGCCCATCAATCCGCCTTACGCGAACGCGCTAAAGAAGCAGTCGCGCAAACAGTAGAACACTGCTAATCGCAGTGCTCTGCAATGAAGCTGCACATCGGGGCTTTCGTAATGATGCAGTCAAGTTATTCTAGACCGCCTGCTTTGCTATCCGAGTTGCTCGATGAAGTCACTGCTTCGGTCGTGCGTGTCTTCCTTTTCTTCTTGGAATCCTCCACTAGACACAGATAACGCAAAAACGCGTGAGCTTTGCTGGTCAAGTGCTTCTCCATTCGTAGCCGAGCACCATGATCAGTAAGGAAGTACCTCGCGGGTTCTCGCTAGTGTAGAACTTCTTGAGCAACGTGATGGCTTCGTCCTTAAGGATCCCCGACACGCACGGGAAGCCGCGATGCAGTCTGCTGTTGGGCAGTGCACTGCTTAGCACGCAGTAATTGCATGCAGCGGGTACACAATGCGCTAATGTGAGCCATCAACCGGTTGCAAAACACGTTGTCGAGACTCGAGAGACAGTCGTTTAGCTCACCTCCGCTCGTGCAGATTCAGCACGGAGCTGCAGCCGCCGAAGCGGTCATTGTGGCAGCCGAAGAACACGCGCTTAATGAAAACATGGGCCAGTGCACCTGCGCACATGATGCACGGCTCGCACGTCACGTAGAGTGTGCAGTCCGCCAGCACGTCGCTCGCTCCATCGCCATAGGTTGCGGCGATGGCCTCGATCGCCACGATCTCCGCATGTTTCGTGGCCTACGATGGTCAAGTTACATCATATTAGCCGCAGAAACATGAATGCAGGACGCTGTGGAGGATGAGAGTGAGGATGAGAGTGCCTACGTTGTACAGCTCGTTGACGCGGTTCGAAGCGCGTGCGATGATCTCGCCCTTGTGCACGAACACGCAGCCCACAGGAACCTCTGCGCGAGTCAGCGCCTTCTCACCCTGCATACAAACCGAGGTGGGTTACTATCCACACACTGCTATACGCCCACAGAGGCCAGAAACCCAGATATAGCGCCGCCCACCTCGCGCAGAGCCTCCCTCATGAACAGCGCGTGCTCGTCGACATCCGCCATTGCTTGGTTGGGCAGGTTACACGTTGAAAATGGTAAACAGCGCAACACTTGGTACAGGGGCTACTGTTAGGATGGGTTACTTTGGGGTTACGCCAGTCAAGGCGCCGCACACTCCGTATTGGCCATAATCAAATCCGCGTCGACGATGAATCGCTCGCTGCTGCCGCTGCGGCGGTGTCTTGACAGACGCGCGACGCCTCTGGCGCAGCTGGGGCGTCGATGGATCAACTACGGCCACGACTTGCACGGGGTCAGCTTCCTCCTGTAGCAGGTCTCCACCTGATGGTCTCCTGCTGAAGTAACCTCCTCTTTTGCTGCAGGAAATGTTGAACGGCACAGCCAAGGTGACGGTCACGGAGTATGACGAGGGCGGCTTCGTCGTCAACGATGTCGTACGTGTTCCCTCTTCTTGACGGAAATGGGTATGTGCATGTGCTCACTCTGTAACTGCTGCAGAACATGCGCGGCGGCGTGGCGCTGCTCTCCGAGATCGCAATGGTACGTTTGCCGAAGCTTGCAGTGCTGGCGCTTGTGTTGTACCGTGTAACCTTCTCGTGTTCGTGGTCTCTTATCTGTTTTCTGCAGCTCTGGAAGCCGCAGCGGATTGAAGAGATCACCCGTGAGCACCTGACAGTCTTCACGGTCGCCAATCCGCCCATCGGCAAGTCAAACGCACCCCACACTCCCGTTCCATGGCTTCATCCGTGCATCTGAGTGCTGACGATGCTGTGGCGTCCCTATCGGTTGACTTTGTTTTTTGCAGAGATCCTGGTCCTGGGCTGCGGGCCGCGCATCAGCCACGCGCTGGACCCGGAACTGAAAGAGCTGCTCAAGGTCAACGGCATCGTGGTGGAGTACCTGGACACCGTCAACGCTTGCGCCACCTTCAACATCCTCAATGCGGAGGACCGGAAGGTGGCCGCCGCTCTACTGCCCTACGACCCCGACGCCGCTCCGGATGCGCCCGACTCCTCCAGTTAGAAGACACGCATCAGCCAATACCAGGAAGGGAATGGCTATACCAATTGAAGGCAACGAGCTCGTGAACTAAACCGACGCATCTCCGCCTCACCAATCATTTTCGTGCCTCCTTAAGCGCATCAAGGTTCTACTGTCGCCGCACAGGCTTCTTGCACGTGGGGCACTTGTAGCTCAGGTCTTTGCTCTCGTACTTGTCGATGCAGCTCACGTGCAGCACGGTCTCGCAGCGGCTTTCCTGGCACTTGACGCCCTGCAGCAGCTCGTATGTGCAGATGGGGCACTTCTTCACCTGCAGGTCCCGCAGGAACGCGATCAGCTCCAGATATGCACGCGGGCCGAGCGTGAGGCTGGCGGTCTGCAGCACCACGGCGCTGGGCGCCAGCCACTTCTCGGCCGTCAGTTTGCGGATCAGCTCGGAGACCTCGCTGATCGTCGTGTTCTCGCGCAGGTTGAACAGATCGGACTCCTCCAGCGCGCCTTCCTCTCTGTGTCGCGCGCATTGCACAGCATCAACATCGTCAGCTCAAGAACTGGCGACGATCGCACGCAAGAACCTTCCAGAACCGAGCCCGCGTACGTGTCCACGATCTCCTCGATGGCTTTGCGCAGGAACACGATCTCCCATGGCTTGTAGTTGTTGGCGAACGACGTGAGCGCGTCATGGCTCTGGAAACCAGGCAACGGCAAAAACACAACAGCGGAACGTAAGAAGCGCAGACAAACGAGCCTCTTCTCTTCGTACCCAAGATCGCGCACCGTGTTGACCACCGCCAGGTACATCTTGCCGTCGTCGTACATGCCGCGTCGCATGTCCAGGGCGAACGCGCGGATGCTGCCTGCCACTTTGTTCACCATCTCGTCCACGTCGGCGTTGGTCATTTCTGCCGCCCAGCGAGACGTCATAGACACACAATATCGCAGTAGCCACAAGACAAGCGACACGCCAGCCAGTTAGTCCATCGTCCGCCTGTCCAATGACCCGCGGCGCCCCCATCGACCCGCATGCACCTTCGCCCGTGAGCTTCTCGGCCAGCCGTCGCACCTGCTGCTCCTCCATTGCGCCCGCCGCCTGACCGCGTCAGCCAACAAAGCCAGTCAGTCCGGTAGCGACCTATATAGGCGTCTACCTATACACATAGATATACATCGAGGCGTCTCGCTCTCGCACCATGATGCGCTGCAGCAGCATGCGGTCCGAGTCATTCAGCTGCACCATTTGCTTGTTGCCCTTTTGATTGTGGCGCCATTTTCTGCTGACTTATCGGCCAAATGTTGCACGAAGGTTTCCAGATCGTCATTGTTTAACCTGTCCAGCAATCCTGTCTTATACAGCAAACAGCTCCTGGTTACGTTTCGGGCACTCATTTTGACAACCACAGGTTACGAGCATAATGCTGCGCTCGCTGTCCCGCGGCGTCATGGCGCGTTGCTCGGCTCCGACAGCCGCTCCGTTCGCGCTGCGGTGCCTCAGCTCCATCAGCACCGACCTGCCACTGGCTCCGGCGGGCACCGTCCCGCGCGGAGATCCCTCCGCGAAAGACCGCATCCCGGAAGACGTAGTGCGCGCGCTGGACAAGTTCATTGTTGGGCAGCAGGACGCCAAGAAGGCGGTGGCCGTGGCGCTGCGCAACCGCTGGCGCCGACGGCAGTTGCGCGACGAAGGCATGCGGGCCGAGATCTCGCCCATGAACATCCTCATGAGCGGCCCTACGGGCACGGGCAAGACGGAGATCGCGCGTCGCCTGGCCAAGATCTCGGACTCGCCCTTCGTGAAGGTGGAGGCCACCAAGTTCACCGAGGTGGGCATCTACGGCGCCAACGCCGACTCCATGATCAAGGATCTGGCGGACGTGGCCGTCAACATGGAGCGCGCCAAGGCGCAGCAGACCCACGCGGCTGCGGCCCGCGAACGCGCCATCGATCGCCTGGTGGATCTGCTGGACCGCAAGTCGAGTCCGAATCTCAGCGAGATCTCGCGCGCCGAGTTGCGCGAGGAGATCGCAAGCGGCAAGGCAGACAACCGCAAGGTGCGTGTGCAGCTGAAGCCGCTGGCTAGCAAGAGCCGCTCCATGGGCTCGGGGAACCAGGACATGATGATGGAGATGCCGCCCGAGCTGGAGAACATGATGAAGCACCTGGACACCATCATGGCCTCGCGCTTTTCCAATGGAGGCAAAAGTAAGAGCGAGGACAAGGCGCAGAGCATGACGGTGAAGGAGGCGCTTCCCCGACTGGAGGCCGAGGAGGCTGACGAGATCATCGACGACGACGAAGTCGTCAAGAAGGCGCTGGAGAACGTGCAGCACAACGGGATCGTGTTCCTGGACGAGATCGACAAGTTGGCGAGCGCCGGCGACCAGCATCGCGGCGATGGAGGCGCAGGTGGCGGGGCGAGCTACCGCAAGGGCGAGGGCGTGCAGAAGGAGCTGCTGGCACTCACCGAGGGCTGCGCCGTGAACACGCGTTACGGCCTGGTGTACACGGATCACATCCTGTTCATCGCCAGCGGCGCCTTCCACCGATGCAAGCCGTCGGACCTCATGCCGGAGCTGCAGGGTCGTCTGCCTATCCGTGTGGCGCTGTCATCGCTGGGGGCTGCCGAGTTCGAGCGCATCCTGAAAGACACGGAGTACAATCTGCTGGACCAAACGAGCGCGCTCATGGAGACAGAGGGCGTGAAGCTCACGTTCACGGACGAGGCGGTGGCTGAGATCGCTTCCATCGCGGAGAAGGTGAATTCCCAGACGGACGACATCGGTGCGCGTCGCCTGGCCACCATGATGAACAAGATCACGGAGGAGGTATCCTTCCACGCTCCCAAGATGAACGGCGTGACCTTCGAGGTGGACAAGAAGTACGTCCAACAGCGTCTCGCCAACGTGCTGGAGCGCACGGACCTGTCCAAGTTCATCCTCTAAGCAGCGTAAAACGTCGCTTGGACTCGTAGAACGGTTGGATCATAACCAACAGGACAAGACGGAGCACATGCACGATATATTGCACGTGGCCTACCTTCGCTTTGCCTTCTTGCTGTTGCCGCCTCCATTCGCACCAGAGGACGCTTTCTCTGACGATCCTGCAGGTGCTGGAGAGGCTTTCCGCTTCGGCTTCTTGGCATTGCTCTTGCCGCCACTGCGGGCGTGGTGGCTTGAGGCGCTTCCACCCTTGCTTGCGTGCTGACCACCGCCTCCGTTTGGGCCAGAAGCGTGGTGGCTACTGTTGTTCGTAGTGCCACCCTTCTTCGGCTTGAAGTCGTCGGCATTGGCGTGCGGAGGAGTGGCCGTCACATGGCCAATGCCGCCACGTGAGGCGGAACCGGTTCGCGGCTCCGGCTTGGCTCGAGGGTACAGCGGGCCCTGGGGTGCGGAGCAACTCGCCAAGAGTTCGTCCCAGTTCATCCAGCACACGAAGGGCTCAGCGATCTTGTTGGGGTCCATGCCGCCAATGAGCGGACGCAGCTTCAGACACTCGGTGCACTGCACGAACTTGCGCTCGCCGTCGTCGTCGTGAGAGTGGGTGTACTTGTAGTGCTGCACAGACTTCTCCAGCCGCTTCACGCGCTGCAGATAGTCCTGCGCGAACTTGCGCTTGCGGTATTCCACCAGGTCCGACTCCTTCATTAACACGACGAGCTTCTCCTCCGGTGCCGAGCATTTCTGGCCACATCAACGGATCGTCACACACAAACGCACGCTTAGATCAGTACCGCAGCCATCACGTCCACATCCTACCAGCAAGTGACACGAGAGCTCACATTGTGGCGCTTGTCCCAGCGATTCATCTTGCAGTACCAGATGGCTGGCAGCTCCGACACGTTCACTTGGTCTGAGTGGGCGCATGCATACATCACAGGGTCAGCATCACATGGATACACTTCATCCCTTCATCCCTTCAACAATGGCCCGTGGGTACTCACTCGGCAATCGGCGCCACTTCTGGCACTTGTCGCACTGCACCCAGTCGTCCTGCTTGGTGGCGATGGGGTTCGGCTTGGGCTCGTCGTCCCCCTCGGCGTCTTTCAGCTTCTGCAGCGCTGCGCTGCGCGTCTCCACGGTCATCTCGGGCGACGACGGAGTGTCCGGCCCGGTCGTCTCGGAGTCGCTGGCACCCGCGTCCTCACTCTTGGCCTCGTCGTCCCGACGTGCCCGATTTTCAGCTGAAAACGGCGCTGTCATGCTTCTCCCCATCTGTTTGTCAGCGTCCGATCCCGCAGTTGCGCTCGTGCTGCTAGACCCTGCGGGCTCTCCTTTGGCCCGTTCCTTCTCCCGCTCCTCCTCCGTGATGATCTCCACTTCGATCCCATAGTAGTCCATAATGTCGTCGTCGTGATCCACGGGCGCCAAGCCTGGCCAGAGCGCCGACACGTACTGAACCCGATCGTCCAGCGACATACGCACAGAGCGCTCGCTCGTCAACGCAATGGATTCTTCGTCACCTACAGCCACAGGCTTGTATTTGGGCAGCGGACGACGCGGAGGAGGGGACAGCGACCGCACCGAGGGCGACGCCGACCGCTGGTCGTAGCTGACGCTCGGCTGCTGCCTTGAGTGCGGGTTCCTGCCGGTGATGAGCGCGTCAAACATCGCGGCCTCGCGGTCGTCGTCGCGGACGGACGTGAAGTATTCCTTAAGCAGTTTGCGCTTGAGTCGGAAGATCTCGGCGTTGCGACTCGGATTGCTGAAGCCGCCGTTGTGACGCGGCGTGCGTTCCGCCGCGACCACGACGGTGGTGGTGGTGGAGCCACCGGGAGACGTCACCAGCTTCTCCTCGGGAGGTGGAGGCGGCGGCACCGCGCGGTACGAGATCTCGCAGCGCGGATAATAACGCACCAGACGGTGCATCTTGTTGTTCTTGGGCTTCATGATGGTGAAGTCCTTGAGCTCGATCTCGCGCGCCTCCTCCGGCCGGAGCAGGTACACGTCCACGCACTCCGTCTGCGTGGCAACCAGATCCTCTGCACATACAAGCAGCGAGTCAGCACGCGCGGGAGCGGCGGTGGTGGATGGAGAGAGAGAAGACGAACCTTCGACGTCCATGTCGTTGAGCGCCGCCTGTAAGTTCATGTTTCGCTGGTCTTGATGTGCTTTACCGGACGGTTCTACTTCATGGTAAAACCTTATTCTGTATGAAAAACCTCAATTCCGGATGGGTACATGAAGAGAGGCGATTAGAGCGCGGTCTACTAATCAAAGATATACTGTACGAAGCCTCTTCCTTCAACCTGAGAATGGAATCAGATTGAAACCACTGATGTGAAGCACAAGCGCAGCTGCCGGCAGACAAAGCCTTACGGTCCCCGCCCGGTAAGCCATGGAGACGTACGTGTTCGTGTACGGGACGCTCAAGCGTGGCCTCTACAACTACGAGACGTATCTGCAGCCGGCGATGGCGCTGGGCAAGGCGACGTTCATCGAAGTGGCCCGCACAACGCACCCCGAGTTCCACATGGTGCTCAATGACGACGTGTTCTATCCATGTCTGTATCGTGCGCCGACGGACGGCTACCAGGTCCCTGGCAAGGTCTATCGCGTGGACGCAGACACTTTGGCGGCGCTGGATATATTGGAGGAGGTCAATGACAGCCACTACGCGCGTGACGCGGTCGACGTGGACCTCGTAGACGGCGAGCGCAAAGGCGAACCCATCTCGTGCCAGACGTACCTCATGCCTATCTTCGACGACTTGCCCAAGCTCGAGCGGATTGCAGATTACACGCCGGAGATGAACGCGAAATACGACGCCCTAATGGGAGACCCCCAGCTCGAGATCCTCGAGTGCATCTATGGGAAGGAGACCGTCAACGCCGTGGAGACCAAGCTGGACGAAGGAATGGAGTTCGCTGACGCCTGGAAGGTGGTCGTTGGGGAATAAGCGCTGTCGTGTAGAACCCGCCGAAGCTGAGGGTAAGTAGACGGTGTAGAGGTAACCAATGTTGGTGGTTGCGCAGGTGACTGCATGTAAAAGGAATCAGTTCAAGTGTAGAGAACCATCACTGCGAGCGGTTCGAGCCAGAAGGCAACGGACGTGCCTCGCTCCGGTTGATCTTGTGATGTCGTCATCTTCCTCGCCACTCCGTCACGGTTCGTGTGCTCTTTCGCCAGCAGGAACGTCGATACGCTTGCCTTCTCTGCATGTGCGTTGCTTCTCCTCTTTGTTGTTGCTCAGCAATTGATTGCGATACCTTCTGCAATGGTTTCTCATCATCAAACGACTCCCACGAGCTCAACCAGGACTGCAACTCAATCCACACACGCAAAGCGGCGGACCCAGATGCGCCGGAAGCTCCTTCCTCACACACCAGCGGGGGCTTTAAAAGCGGCCTTATGATTGCATCATAGCGAGAAGAAACAAGCACACTCACATACAAAGACAGGCATAGTAACGAGTGGGGAAATGCATGGAGAAATCTGGAAAGCAACCCAAAGGGGCCAGCTTCGCCATAGAACGCCACACGCAGCAGACAGAGGATCACAAACGGCCGACTGCAGCAGTCATACCGTCGCCAGCCGCGGCGAAGCGCCTTGATTTGCGTGCTCGACAAGAAAATAATGCGGCAAAACATGCTATCGCTCTTCTAACAAAGAACTCCAAGAACAAGACGACACATCGCACTCAGCCCCGCAAGGAGCCTGGCAGGAGATGCAGCTTCATCCTCGAGAGCTCCCATTTTCTCAAGAAATAAACCTCTCGAACGTGTTGTCATCATCAAGGAAGCGCGAGGCCTTCTCTCAACTTTGGCTAACCCATCTTCACAAATGGAGAAGAGCGGTGCTCAGCAACAGGAGATTTTGACCGGCAGCGTATTCGCACACCACCATGCAGCAGCCTACGAAGCGCTACAGACTCAACCCCCCCCGTGCGAACGACAGAAGCAGTTCATTCGCAGTCCCTCCTCGCGAATAACGCACGCGAAAAGCAAGACACATGCACGCAGACAGACAAGCAGATACAACGACCGAGCGGGCAGCCTCCCCTCCTCCCCCTACCGCGAGCGCACACAATCCTTTACCCCCCTCCCTGCCATCCAGCAGCGCTCTTAACCAGCCAGGAGACACGCGAAGCCGATCGGAATGTGAGCGTGGTTGTGGACCACACACAACCACAGTTAATAAACCCTAGGTTTAATAAGATACTTTGGTTTTATTGTGTTTTTCACTCGAACGCAAACTTCATCTTCAGAATTCTGTCTGCACCACCAGCATGGCGACCTTCGTGTTCGTGTACGGGACGCTGAAGCGCGGCCTCTACAACTACGAGGCGTACCTGCACCCAGCGCTTTCGCTGGGCAAGGCGGCGTTTGTGGGCGTGGCGCGCACCATGCACGCGGATTTCCACATGGTGCTCGATGGCGATGAATTTTATCCGTGCCTGTATCGCGCTCCTTCAGAGGGATACCAAGTGTCTGGTGAGGTTTTCCGCGTGGATGTCGATACACTGAAGGCGTTGGATATACTGGAGGAAGTCGACGGCGATCTCTATCGACGCGAGGAAGTGGAAGTGATCCTCGTGGGCGGTGATCGCGAGGGCGAGATCGTCAAGTGTCAGATATACCTTGTGCCTATCAGTGAGGATCTGCTCGCCCTCGAGCGAATTCCGGACTACACGCCGGAGATGAACGCGCGATACGACGCCCTAATGGGCACACCTGAGCTTGAGATTCTCGAGTGCGTATACGGAAATAAAGTCATCGGCGCCGTGAAAGCAAGACTGAAGGAAGGGGGCGAATTCGCTGAGGTCTGGAAGCAGGTGGTCGGCGAATGAGCGCGAAGATGGCCTCGAAAACGACGAGAGAGTGCCTGTCAGCAGTTTCCGCATGCATCATGCATCAGTTGCCTGGTGTATTCAGGTATCGGATAGCTATTCTGTGTCTGCCAACACTCGATAATCACGGTCAGTTCCATTCCGTAACGTTTAGCTGCTCTTTATGAGGTCGTGCTAGGCGTGCGCAATGAGTCGTTGACAATGGCTTCGTGTAGTACAAAGCGAGGGATGAATACTTACAGACGAGGAGAGCAATGCTCGAGTCTATTCTCCGAGCATGGCAGGTTTGCCTTGTTGCTGCGGCATTTTGTATCAATGAAGCCACGCGGTGCAACTTCGGTATTCAAATACCAATCACCTTCAACTTGTGTCTTTGTTGGGTTCCGTCCGAATCAGATCTTCCGTCGTGATGGCTTCCAATCTGATTCGGCTATGAGCTCGCCCATTTTCAAGCATTCAAGCACAAAGGAATCTGCTCAAGAGCAAGCAAGACGAGTTGCCGGCATCCGATCCACGATGGAGGCGTACGTGTTCGTGTACGGCACGCTGAAGCGCGGCCTGGTGAACTACGAGCGGTATCTGCAGCCGGCGGAAGCGGTGGGCAAGGCGGAGTTCGTGGGTGTTGGCCGCACCGCGCGTGCGGACTTCCACCTGGTGCTGCAGCCGGACCGCTGCGTGCCGTGTCTGTATCGCGCCCCCACTGAGGGCTATCAGGTGCCTGGAGAGGTCTACCGCGTGGACGCTGACGCACTGGAAGCGCTGGACATTCTGGAGGCCGTCAAAGACGAGTACTATCTGCGCGAAGAGGTGGACGTGGACCTTGTAGAAGGGGAGCAGAAGGGCGAGACCGTCACGTGCCAAGCGTACATCATGGCCATTCGCGAGGACCTGCTCAAGCTCGAGCGCATCCCCGACTACACGGCGGAGCTGCACAAGGGCTACCAATCCCGCACGAACACTCCCAACCTCGCGATCCTCAAGTGTCTCTACGGTCAGAAGACAACGGATGCGGTGCAGAGCAAACTGGACGAAGGGATGGATTTCCCCGAGGCCTGGGAGAAGATCGTCGGTGCGTAAGCATCCACGCAGGCCAGGAGAGGACAATATGCAACGTATCTCTGAGCAGCATCGCATCAAACGTGGCAATTAACTTGTTTTGAGTGAGCAGCAACTCAATAGACTGGATATGGTTGCTCGTCTGTCAGTCTGCATCTACACAGACACGACCACAACGGAAATGTCGTCGCAGCTGCCGAATACGCGGGCTTCGTGAATGATGGCGTGGACAGCGGACTCGGCGGACGGCTTCCCTCCGTGTATGCCAAGCTCCCGCATTGCGAGTGCCATGGTCCGCTGGTTGTTCAGGACGCACCACACGCCATCTGTGGCTATCACAAGCACACTGCGACCCACGAGCAGTTCGCTCTGCCGTATCTCGGGCGTGGCAATCACCCAGTTCTTCATATCGCGGCCTTTCATGTCGATGTCCCCGATGGTCCGGAATGGCTCCAACACGCCGGCGATGCGACCGTGCTGAATATATGCACCGCTTCTCACCACGCGCCTCTTCTCGTTAACATTTGCAGCGCAGTGGTCGTCCGACAATGCGACCGTCAGTCCTACAGTAGCTCGCTTAGTATTAGCTGCGACGATCGGTTTGTCC